>JAGTTF010005817.1:70472-125038 GCA_019095985.1 Streblospio benedicti
CTAATGAAAGCCCCCCTCCACCGGTGAAACAAGCAGTGTAAATATGTATAGCACTCAGCAGCTATTTTAGCAGCTATTTTCTTACCTTCAACCAGTAGCCAAAAACGTACTGAGGCAATTTCACTGTTACATGTACCTCATTCTCAACCCACTGAGATAGACTGACGACGGGTGAACAGTCTGACCTGTCAGAACCAATCGATCAGCCCACAGCCCACACTGGATGTAACCATTACTGCCGGACAATCAGTGATGTTGGACGGCAGTGCCCACTCATGTAGCCCATCACAAGGCCTTTAAATGATCTGACATGAAGGCCTATTCTAAAAGCTCCTGTATGATACAAATCTTGCTAAATGTTTTGCAAACGTGACGTCATTAACTAAAAACACGCATGGCTTCTTTACGTTAGACGTACGTTGTACGTTAGACGTACACATAGCAAAGGTGCATTAGAGGATGCTTCTTTTTTCACACTTTTTCACACTTTTTCACACCAGAAAGGGTCTCTGTAAAAGATGTTTAGAATTGTATCAACCTTTCACACGTGCAAAGCCATTGAACAGCAACTTCTTGTTTCCACCAAAAAATGCACAGTGAAACCCGTCCTAGTAGACTCCCCCGGCCTGGTTCAAAGTGTTTTTTTCCGCTTTTCTTGCTCCCTTTCCATGTATATCGTATAAACAGAACGGCCCTTTCAAGGACACGTATTATGTGACCACTTTTCACCTATCGCCAAGTAGGTGTTCGCATAAAGTTAACAGGTTCCACTGAAGTTTCACACCCGTTTGTAAACTGGCAGATCCTTTTTTTTTTTTTTTTTTTTTTTTTTTTTGAAAAAAAGGGGGAGCGCACTGAGGTATTCTATTGGTTTCGTACGAGCGATTGATGGCGGACATGCCACAAAAACATATGAAAAAATAGCAATTAGGTTGGAAAGGTGGAAGGTGGGTGGGAGGGTGGGTGCCCCTTGCTCCCTACCCCCTGGATCTGCTGTTGTAAACCCTGCATTCGATACAACTGTGTAGAGAATGCAACACAAAACCATGAGCACACATACAAGATGAACAGCACAGTACACAGCATGTTACATCCATCATATCCGTCCTCGTGACCCCAAAACACATCTCACCCCCAAGTTACCCCCAAGTTACCCCAATATGGGGGGATGTATGAGAGACGGCGCCGTCTGTGACAGCTGATTTTACAGCTGTCTGCACGCAGGTGCAGCACCTGCCATGTGTAGGTGCAGCACCTGCCATTTGCTGCTGTGAATTAAAGCAGACAGCAGAGTTGGCTGCTGAGAACTACATGGCCAGAACACAGGAAAAACAAAATCAACATGCGTGACTTTTATTCTGATGGAAGTTCATTATCCTGGATTTGATAGCCAAACGTAATCATTAGTGTTTAATTAGGATAATACAAACAATTTTTACACAAAGCTTTCAACAGTCTCTTCTGTTTTGTTCACAGTGATTACTTCATTCGTCATCACTGGGATCTCGGGAAATCACATGTGTATAAAGTACGATCATATATAAGGTGCGACCTAAATTTACAGCCAGAGGTAGGTTTTTTATCTCACCCCCCACGAGACTAGAACCTCTGAGTCTCACTCACGCTTCCTGCTGTTTTGTTTGTGGGGGGAAGTGTTGCCGTAAATCTCCATTACCGCCCATGGCTGCTGCTGTGGTTGTAGTGACTGTAGTACGGGCTCAGCAGGCAGCTACTGGGGGGGGGGGGGAGTAATAATCATACATCCAGGTAGATACAGGGGTCCCCTCTTTTCAGTCCCAAATTCCTGTTTTCATGAGTGTTTTGCGTGCACGAAACCCATGAAATCTCGTTAGTGTGCCCCTCAACCATTTCTGAAAACTTTGTTCTCCCGGTTCATACGTGAGCATAGTACGGTATTATAATGAAACGTGAGCGATATGCAGGGAATAATATACCTGTATAACAACAACATAATAACAGGATCCACTGGAAAACCACACAGGCAGAACCAGGTTTTTTTGGCGGTTTAAAAATTCATGAAATCCCTTACGTGATTCCCCCATTTTTGCCCGATCGATGGCGGACATATTAAAAATGCCTCAAAAATGAAGTATTTTGGTGTGCCCCTGCCCCCCCCCCCCCCCGATTCTGCCTATGAGAGGCACACAGTTGCAACCCATGACCCACTCCTACGCTCACATTACCCTCTAGGACAGGCAATGCCAACTTAACCATTACTTGTAGTGACAAGAGTATGAGTCATTGCAGGTTAAAGTCGCAGTATCTAAGCACAGCGTACGGCGGCCGTACGTCAGACGTGAATTGTGTACGACAGACGTAAATACACCCCACTATATCACGTGACTCAGTCTAATTGACACTGATTCCCCCATTTGTCTGTCTTCTCGCAGTTTTCCCAGTGTATACAGTCTGTTCCAATGGTCATAAATCCCTATTATCGGCGATGTCAACGGTATGAATTTGGCCGTGATAGCTTCGTTATAAAGATACGCAGCATGATTTCGAATACAGTAGAACCTCTCTATTAGAACTACATGTGGGACTCACATCAAGTGGTCTCAATAGAGAGGGGGGCCAGTAGGAAGAATGATGCTGTCTATAATGTGGTTCTCGTGATAAATGAGTAATCTTTTTTTTTGAGTCATTGCATAAAGAAATATTGCGTATAAAGTTGTAGTTATTTGATCAAATTTGAGTTTTGAGTCATCCTTTAAAGTCAAAAGAACTGTGGACCAAATTTGAATGTTTACACAAGGACCCTAAAGAGTTCCATGGGGCAACAACTTTAAGGTGTTATGGGGAAATGTGGGACACGTCTGAGCTTTTGATGAGCTGGGCACCTGAGGGGCACGCTGGCTAATGACTTCAGAGAAAAAATCCTAAAAATGGGACTCCCTAATTGGAAGTTGCTTTAAGTCCTTGTTGTACAGCAACACCCACGGCACTGGTGAGCGTTCATCCCTTAATGTGTGTGTTCTCACACTTTCCAGAAGTCATTTTTGCACATCCAGGTAATACTTATTACACCACACAGCACTGGTAATAGAATCAAGTAGGCTCACTGGAGCACAACGTTTTGATGATCTGAGGGGAACCTTGATTTAATGAGCAGTAAGATCAGAACGTCCTAAAATTTGCTATAGATTGTATTTTAGTATCCACATCACCTTTTATCGTATAACTTCTTTCAACCAACAGATTTCTATAAAAATAACATCATTTGGTGCTGAATTGGTGAGGGTAGATAGAAAGTATGCCATCATAGCTATGAATCACGTGTTTAAAGTGTAATAATAACCTCATTGTTTACTGCTGTTTACACACTACTATATTTTACCCATGAGGTGAAGGTGCATATTATCACCTACCACGTATATCTTAACCCACAGTACAAGTTCACATGCTCTTGAAAGCTGCTATACTAATGGTGTAAATGATAGCCAGACTGTAGTAGCCGTTTTTTGCACTCCTGTACAGCGACACTTGTGGAGCGGAGACTGATGAATGCTGATTCCTTAATCTCTGTGTGTTCTCTCATTCTCCCGTCTATCTTTAGCTCAGCTGCCCCGGGTAAGTCAGATGTGGCCCAGTAACATCCCATTAGTGTTTAGTGGGGAGCGTACTGATGAAGGAGTGTGGGCGTGTGGGATGGTGATGCCGAGGGGTTGGGGGTGTGTACGGGAGGTCGTAGGTTCGATTCCTGGTCGGGTTTGGTGGTGGATGTTGAGCAAACTCATCCCTATATAGCTGCATACTGCTCTGTGGCACTTGCACGTTAGTTAGGTATAGGTCATTCGGTTGAAAGAGTGTGTGAGTGATTACCATTGTCCTGGCAGTGCAAGTATGGGATAAATGATCGATTGATGATCAACAAGTGTGCCAATGACATGGTGTAAAATGTAAAGCCGAGAAAACAATACTTGGATCACGACAATGAATCGGCATATCTACCCTTTGCATTCAAATTTAAGCCGGGGACAGGGAATCTGTGAAACTAAGTTGCATATAATTACCCTTGTCTACAGCCAATCAGAGAAAGTTTATTGCATATTGCTATCAAGACAGAGCGTTTGTATTTATCTCTTAACTATCTCTAAGCAGGTAAGCCCCGGGCCGGTGAATCATTATGTGTAGATAAAGCCACTGCTTTAAATTGTAATTTAGTGAAGAGAACAACTTGCTGAGGCATTCGCTCGGCTGAGGGGCAAAGCAAAGAAGCAGGGAATTCGATAGCAAGCACCACCCACACCTTTTTTCACCCTAATGATTTCATTTCCATTTGTCTCATGTGTTTCTGTGTAAACTCTCATATAATTATACGACAAGAACTATGTGAATTTACGTAGCTGCCCTCTCTGATCACTCGCGAGCACAGTGACTGTGACCAGTCAGCTAATTCACGGTGAAAACCTCTATGTGCTGCAGGATGGAAGCTAATAGACTATGAGTGTATGACGCGGGCGTGTCTCAGGTGTGTGATTTTACCTGTCTCTCTTCATTTTTTATGTCATCAGCATCCATCCTAATGGAAATACTCTGCATTCCTGTTTAATTAAGACCACACCACAATTGAGACTACCTCTATTCTAAGACCACTTTTCACGGCCCCAACCTTCATATAGCTAACAAAATGAACATCTGTATAGAGACCATCTCTCTATATAGATCACCCACTGCTCACAAATGTGGTCATATTAAAGAGGTTCTACTGTAGTTCTATGTTAAAAGCAGCCAGGTGGTTTAAACCGAGCTCTTTATGGTTTGCTTCGGTCTATTCATCACCAATTTAAAATAATTATATAGGTGTCCGGGAAAATGGTCTCCTTGTAAAGGTGCTGTATTCACAAAGATGGTCTTAATAAGGAGGTTTTTCTGTCATTGTCAGGTTCTTTTCACTTTCATGTGCTTGTTCATTAGCTATTTACTGGAACCTAAAACCAGTAATGAAGGCTGCAATGCTGCGGCAATTACAGCATTGTCGAAAGAACGGCGCCGTCAAGGTTTTCTGTAATAAGTTAATGGGAGCTCCAGTCTCACAGTCACCAGTGTTCATCCAATGTCACACAAGAACTGCATAGAAAAATTACTAAAATCCCCGTTGTTTTCCTCCAAAGGGAGCATACGCCCCACCGCACTCGCCACCCGAATGTTTCAGTGTGGTTCGGTGGAGCGTAAGGTTGTCACACTGATAATCAGACTGTTACAAAACCAGCAACATTTCCCTTGAATCCTGTCGTTTTTTGGTGCTTTCCCAATTCCTACCGAGAGCGATGTTGAATGAAATAATACACAACGAGCTCAGTAAAACATAAACAGAATTCTTCTGTATCCATTAGACTTTACTATAAGACCCTTTCCGTGGAGAGCAAACTAATTTTTGCTCATCATCGGAAAACAAAATCATTAACACCGTACCTCTGGAGATCGGAGCATCTCCCCTCCTCAATCCTGCACTGGCCACATTGCCCCGGTCTGCGGGGAGAGCTGTGTAATTTCGGTTGAGCCCCGCCTCCCGGCATTACAGCGGGCACTGCGGGGAGTTTTTACTGACTTTTGCCGTGATTGTTCTATCATCTGGGTGCGTGTGGACGGAATCCTGACGAGGGGGATGCTTTACCGGGGCTGTGTTGGTGGTGGGAGGGGGTGCTATGTTATTGGGGTTTTATTTGGGTTCCACGGACACATTTCCTTTCTGAGTAGATGGCATATAACATTTTGAGAGTAGCCGCATGAAGGTGCTTGTTGGACAATTGTCGGGGGCTAATAAACCCGACACAAGCACCCAGCTTACATAGTACTGGATGATGTGCTGTCCAAGTTACGAGAAAATTAAACATGCAGCATTCAAAATGAAACTCTCTGTCATGTTTTACCGCTCATGTCGACGTAGCCTTAATGTTTCGTTCATCCGCACATCTTGACTATCCAGAATTCATTTCATGGTCCAGCAAGTCTGGATTTACAGAACCTGAACTGTACAAACTCACGTATAGCCCCGGGTTTGTGTACTTAGACTCGTTCTGGTCTTAAGATGGCAGCTGCTTGAAAGTAGGTCACTGGAAAACAGAGGTCAACAGAGCAGTGCGCCTGAGGGAGGTATTGTGCTTCAAAATACCTAACCTTTGGTGCAATAATATTAACATTAACAATTGATAACACATCAAATATCGATGGCACAGCTGACTTCACTGATCGCATATGCCCGATACCACCAGCCCTACCAATGTAGAAGGGTGTCCAAGGGAGAAGGACATTGTGGACACTGTGTACTTGGTTCAGGCTAATGTAAACTGAAGGTGACAGTCACATCCTTGGTGGGCGTGGCTTCTCACCCTCATTACCACAACGCCGGAGAGGCAGTGAGAGCCCTTCTCCTCTCCCTCCACAGCATCACTCACGCCCTCCCCACCAGTGTCCCTCCTGCGGCAGCAAACCCGCAGGGAGCAGACATCTCCCTGCTTCCCAGGCCGGGCACGTCCCGCGGATAATAGACTTTCGGACACAGAGCTTATTTTATTGTGTACCATTAGAGCTGCTGATGTATGCCTGCTTTATTTTTACAATATTAAGACTACATTTGGGACCAGTGCAAGGCGGTCGTAAGAGAGGTAGTCTCTATACAGAGGTTCATTTCGTCAGCTTTATGAAGGTTTTGGTCTCTTATTAGAAGGTGGTTTTAGTTGGAGGTTGTTCTGTAATGCTGGGACACATCTGGTCTTACCATTGAGGTGGTCTCTTTATTGACGCTGATTGGGAGCGTGTGCCGTGTTCATGTTATAAAGGTGGTCTTTGTATAGAGCTGGTCTTCATTCACCGTGTGGCTGTTCGGTGAGTACATTATGTCGCCATTTTAAACATTAATTAGACGTACGTGTTTACTACCAAACGTTTCAGATAACAGCATAATTTTCATTATCATGTAATAGTTTACATTAATATAATGGAAAAAGGCATGTAATATACAAATTCAGCTTTTAGAACCAACATCGATGTTACCTGCATAAATTGTATGGCTTTAGGCAATGATGGCTTATTGCATAACGTACAGTAGAACCTTCAAGAGAAAAAGACACACATTTAAAAACCATTCTGATTGCTCCAAACCTTCATCATCAAACCGCTAGGACCCTTCATTAAAAAGACCACTTCCCTATCACTACACAAAACCATAGGTGTGTAGACAGTATACACTTTGTGTTGTTATACTATACAATACTATACAATATTTCATATTGTCCTAGTTGCCTGGGTGTATTACTAATACTTGAGGGCAATTCCCAAGTGGGTTTAGCACAGAGAATGTAGTATACGTACGTTTTACGTTATATAGATCTAGTACACGTCACATGCTTGTTCTATATTTTACGTTCAACGTCACATATGTAACGTGTAGCACACACATATATATATATATATACAACGCGTAACGTACGTATACAGCACTCAGCCACGCTGCTAATGAAGTTCGCAAACAGAGGGGAGAGCGCGGGCCGCGCTATATCACAGTGTGTGCTGGCGACTTGACGTAATGAGTTTTTTATGAAGCACCTCTCGGGAGAATGGGGCCATAAAACCCGAGCTCTTGAACACGATGGCCTCGTTGGGTCATCAGCACCCTCGGCAGGAGGGGTTTGTTATTGTCCGTGACCCACATCTGGGGTTCAGTCTCCTATTGAGGCGTAAAAACAGATTATTGCATGCTGGTTGTTGCTGAGCAGTATCTATTTTCAGAGCATTTGAGTATTTTATCGTTTAAGCATGTGGTTCTGTTTATTTTTTGTGATTCTGTTTATTTATAATGGGGAAGTTTTGATCAAGATGACATAATTCGTCTTGGCTAATCTTTACATGGTAAATCACGTATGCATGCTGCTGCTTCTGGTTGATATGAGAAATTGTTTATTTCTAATTTTTTAGATCACCAATTGGTAAGTTCACATGTTCTCGAAAATTGCTTTTACTGGTGTAAGACTGTAGACACCCTTTTACAGCGACAAACAAAAGACTGACACTTTGTGATTCCTTACCATCGGGGTGTGTTCTTTTCATTCTGTCTATCTATAGCTCAGCTGCCAGGGGGTAAGTCAGATGGGTCCGGTAAAGTCCCATTAGTGTGCTTTTTAAATTGTAATTGATGAAGGAGTGTGGGAACATGTGGGATGCTGTGACGTATGTGGTTTGAGGGGTTGGGGTGTGGAGGTCAGGTTCGATTCCTGGTGTTTAGTGGTGGATGTTGAGCAACCATCCCTATATAGTTGCATAGTGTTCTGTGGCACTTGCACGTGAGTTAGGTACAGGTCGTTGGGTTGAAAGAGGAGGTATTACCATTGTCCTGCAGTGTAAATGATCGATTGAAGATCAATAAGCACCAATGAGACAGCCAATCAGAGAAAGTTAATTTGCATATTGCTATCAAAAAACAGAGTGTTTGTATTCATCTCTTAACTATCTCTAAGCAGGTAAGCCCCGGGCCAGTGAATCATTATGTGTAGATAAAGCCACTGCTTTAAATTGTAATTTGGTGAAGAGAACAACTTGCTGTGACTTTGCTCGGCTGAGGGGCAAAGCAAAGAAGCAGGGAATTCGATAGCAAGCACCACCCACACCTTTTTTCACCCTAATGATTTCATTTCCATTTGTCTCATGTGTTTCTGTGTAAACTCTCATATAATTATACGACAAGAACTATGTGAATTTACGTAGCTGCCCTCTCTGATCACTCGCGAGCACAGTGACTGTGACCAGTCAGCTAATTCACGGTGAAAACCTCTATGTGCTGCAGGATGGAAGCTAATAGACTATGAGTGTATGACGCGGGCGTGTCTCAGGTGTGTGATTTTACCTGTCTCTCTTCATTTTTTATGTCATCAGCATCCATCCTAATGGAAATACTCTGCATTCTACTTACTGTGGAACCTTCGATTAAGACCACTTTCTCTATTGAGACCACCTCTAGAATAAGACCACTTTTCACTGTCCCAAAATGGAAAATGAACCTCTGTATAGAGACCACCTCTCTATTCAGACCACCCAACACTGGTCACAAAGGTGGTGATTGTAGAGAGGTTCTACTATAGTTCTATGTTAAAAAGCCATAAAAAACTGGGTTAATGTCTCTTTATGGACGTTTGATTTTGGTCTATTCATCACCAATTTATAATAATTATATAGGTGTCGGAAAAATGGTCTCCTTGTAGAGGTGCTGTATTCACAAAGATGGTCTAAATAAGGAGGTTTTTCTGTCATTGTTCGTTTTCACTTTCATGTGCTTGTTCATTAGCTATTTACTGGAATCTAAAACCAGTAATAAAGACGGCAATGCCACAAGAATGATGTCGTTTGAATGTCAAGGTTTTTCTATAATAAGAATAAATGGAGTCCCAGTCTAAGTCACCAATGTTCATCTAAAAATGTCGAATCAATAATAAAACCCCCATTGTTTTCCTCCAGAATGTGTCAGTGCTGTTTGGTAACGCGTATGGTTGCCACACAGATAATCAGACTGTTACAAAACATAGCAACATTTTCCTTGAATCCTGTTTTTCATTTTGGGTGTTCTACCAATTCCTACCGAGGGCGATGTTGAATGAAACAATACAAAACTAGCTGATTAAAACATAAACAGAATGCTGTATATTTTCAGACCTCATAATGCGACCCTTTCCATGGAAGACGAAATAATTTCTGCTCATCTTGGGAAAACAAAACCATTAACACCGTACCTCTGGAGATCGGGCAGTCTCTCCTCCTTACCCCAGCACCGGCCCAGTCGACCCTCGGAAACCCGCGGTCTGGGGAGAGCTGTGTAATTTCGGTTGAGCCCCGCCCCCCGGCATTACAGCGGGCACTGCGGGGAGTTTTTACGGCGATCTGACTTTTGCTGTAATTGCTCTATCATCTGGGGTGAGTGTGGACGGAATGCTGACGAGGGGGCTGCTTTACCTGGGGGTTGTTGGGGGGGGGGTTTCAGGATATCGGGGGGCTAGAGGGTTCAGCGGACACACACATCCTTGCGAGGCCTTTCTGATTAGATGACACATGACATTTTGAGAGTAGCCATGTGTTGGACAATTGTTGTGGGGACCCACACATTCACCCAGCTTACATAGTACTGGGCACGACACTGTGCTGTCCAAGTTACCAGAAAATTAAACATGCAGCATTCAAAATGCAATTCTCTGTCATCCTTGTTTTATCGCTCATGTCGACGTATTCTTAATGTTTCGGTCATCCTCACATCTTGACTCTCCACAATTCATTTCATGGTCCAGCAAGTTCGGATTTACAGAACCTGAACTGTACAAACTCACACACAGCCCCGGGTTTGTGGACTTAGACTCGTTCTGGTTTAAAGATGGCAGCTGCGGGAAAGTAGGTCACTGGAAAACAGAGGTCAACAGAGCGCGGCGGTGCCTGGGTGTGGGTGGGCTAAGGGAGGTATTTTGCTCCAAAACACCTAATCTTTGGTGCAATAATATTAACATTAACAATTAATTACACATCAAATATGACGGCACAGCTGACTTCACTGATCGGGTATGCCAGATACCACCAGCCCTACCAATGTTGAAGGGTGAAGGGGTGTCTAATGGGGGTGTGGACATGGACATTGTGGTCCTGTGTACTTGGTTCAGGATAATGTAAACGGAAGGTGTCAGTCATCTGTGGTGGGCGTGGCTTCTCACCCTCATTACCACCACGCCGGAGAGGCAGTGAGAGCCCTACTCCTATCCCCCCAAAGCCTCGACCACAGCATCACTCACGCCCCCTCCCCACCAGTGTCCCCCTCCGGCAAACCCACAGGGAGCAGACATCGCCCTGCTTCTGAGGCCGGGCACGTCCCCGGCTAATAGACTGGCGGACACAGAGCCTATTTTATTGTATACCATTAGAGCTGTTGATGTATGCCTGCTTTATTTTTACAGTATTAAGACTACATTTGGGACCAGTGCAAGGTGGTCTCAAGAGAGGTGGTCTCTATACTAGGTTCACAGGTTCATGACATTTTTGGACCGTCTCTCATTATAGAGTTGGTCTCAATAGAAGGGTGGTTTTAATTGGAGGTTGTTCTGTAATGCTGGGACACCCCTCTATGAAGACCATCTGGGACACTGGTCTTACCATTGAGGTGGTCTCTTTATTGACGCTGCTTGGGAGCGTGGGCAGTGTTCTTGTTATAAAGGTGGTCTCTGTATAGAGCTGGTCTTCATTCACCGTGTGACTGTTTGGTGAATACATTATGTCGCCATTTTAAACATTAATTAGACGTACTTGTTTACTACCAAACGTTTTAGATAACAGCATAATTTTTTCATTGTCATGTAATAGTTTACAACAATATAATGGGAAAAAGCATGTAATATACAAATTCAGCTTTTAGAACCAAAATCGATGTTACCTGCACATATATTGTATGGCTTTAGGCAATGATGGCTTATTGCACAACGTACAGTAGAACATTCAAAGAAAAAAAAAAAAATTGTTCCAAACATTCAAAAACAAATTCTGACCCTCCATTAAAAAGACCACATCAACAAACCACTAGGACCCTCCATTAAAAAGACCACTTAGTATGCCTATACTACATTTGTCCAGACTGAAACATTTGTTTGTTATACTATACAATACTATACAATATTTCATATTGTCCTAGTTGCCTGGGTGTATTACTAATACTTGAGGGCAATTCCCAAGTGGGTTTAGCACAGAGAATGTAGTATACGTACGTTTTACGTTATATAGATCTAGTACACGTCACATACATAACGTGTAACGTACGTATACAGCACTCAGCCACGCTGCTAATGAAGTTCGCAAACAGAGGGGAGAGCGCGGGCCGCGCTATATCACAGTGTGTGCTGGCGACTTGACGTAATGAGTTTTTTATGAAGCACCTCTCGGGAGAATGGGGCCATAAAACCCGAGCTCTTGAACACGATGGCCTCGTTGGGTCATCAGCACCCTCGGCAGGAGGGGTTTGTTATTGTCCGTGACCCACATCTGGGGTTCAGTCTCCTATTGAGGCGTAAAAACAGATTATTGCATGCTGGTTGTTGCTGAGCAGTATCTATTTTCAGAGCATTTGAGTATTTTATCGTTTAAGCATGTGGTTCTGTTTATTTTTTGTGATTCTGTTTATTTATAATGGGGAAGTTTTGATCAAGATGACATAATTCGTCTTGGCTAATCTTTACATGGTAAATCACGTATGCATGCTGCTGCTTCTGGTTGATATGAGCGCTGTCTTGTAATGATAGAAGTACAAACTATTGGATATAAGTGTTTTTAAAAAGACTAGACGTAAAGGCTGCTCCAGTGGACTGTACTTTACTATATTCTACTGCCACCCACCTCGTGTGGCCTAAAACGTGTGAAGTGTGTGAAGTTTTACGCTAAACGCCACACTTACGCAAAACGTTACAAAACGTACGATGTGTACTTCTTTAAAGCTGACGTTTTACGTAACTTCTCCTGGAATCCACTTGCCCCCGCCACCTGCTGATAGACGGTTTGAAACCAAAGTTAATACACACTGAGAGGTTTGAAAGCAAAGTTACTGCACTGAGAGGTTTGAAAGCAAAGCTAATTGCAGAATACGCAACCATATGATAGGTCTGTAGCCGCTGTTCCCACCACGGGTGCTGTCTATCTCTCCACACACCTATCTTTAGCCCAAGGCCACAGTGTAATTATCTGACCTGTAAACAACAGCCGGTGGTGGGATTAACAGATTAACGCCTCGCCCGAGTGGATTAGAGCGATTAATGGCGATGTAATTTGATTTCCGTGTCGAGTGGCTGTAGTCCTAACTTCGTGAGTGGCTCTGTTTTAATGGGTTGAGCGCCGACTCAGACAGATAGAGCACTGCCAAGGTGACTGAAGGGGAAAGGCTGCCGCTCTCCCAAGGCCACTGGAGGAACAGAGAACAGAGAAGAAAGAGTCGGGTGAGGGTTAATCTACTGTTTTGGAAGTCCATCCTTGTGTAAAGAAAAAAAACAGTAAAAATTCGAGCATGTTAGGAGAAATCATTCAAACTTTAAATTTGTAATCCAGGCGAAATAACAAGCTCATAAAAGGTGTGCAGAAAAAGAAAAAGGAAAACATTCTGGATGTATCCAGTGTCAGATCAAGCTTTGTTTGGGAAATTCATCTTTGTGTAAAAACAGTGATTTGAGATGGGGCCCACCAAGCCCATTCAAAATTGGTTCTCGATGTGTCAGATCTGCTTTAGTGGGGCTGTGAAATTGGAATCATCCCATTGACCATCCTTTGATCGTGTTTTGGAAGTCCATTAAAAAAGTTAAGAAACCCCATTAAAACTTTAAGCGAATTATGAGAACTCATTCAAACTTTACACTTGCAATCCAGGCGAAATAAGATCACCATTACAAGCGGTGTAACGTTAGAAAAGAAATAAACAACGAAAGCATTCTGGATGTATCCTCCCAACCATCTAGTAATCTATCCGTGAGAAGAAACCCCATTAAAACTTTAAGCGAGTTAGAAGAACTCATCAAAGCTTTAGGTGTGTGATCCAAACTCAATAACAAGCTCATTAAAAGGTGTGCAGAAGAGAAAAAAGAAACCATTCTGTGTATCCTATTAAGCATCCAGTAATCTACTGTTTTGGAGGTTCATCCGTGTGTCAGGAGAAGCCATTAAGGCCGTGAGTGTGTAATCCACGGTAATGATAAGGTCCTGATCCCGGCTCATTCGCTTTCAACGCTGATTGGGGCAGAAATGGGTCAGTGTGCAGCGTCAGTCAATACAACCCGGAAGTGACTGATTGCCATGCTCCCCTGCGCTATTTTTGAATTGTAAACGCCACAGTTAAATTATAAAATATTGTGGGTGGTAGTACCCGGTCAAATAAAGCTAGTTTAAATATTTGCATTTGAAAATGAAGTTTGTATCCATCTTACAAACGGTGTTTTAAAGTGTACGGCTTATTATTTGAATGTTGTATACATGTATGTCTTTAAATGGCTAGGTAACACTCTGATCAATGTAAAATGTAAATCTTATTGACAATCATGCTCTAAATTTTACATATACACTAGATCATTGACATCCTTGTAACGATATTTCACAACTCTACATACAACACATCTTTTTGGCTACCGTAGCGCAGACGTGCTAATCACTCACACTAACGTTCACCCGCCTGATCTACACCTATTTAACGTGTAGGTAATACGGAGCAATATGCAACCTGTGACAGGTTAAGTTTGCTCAAGACCGTCAATCGAACCCGTGACATTTGGTCACGAGTCCAACTGCCTATCCACTAGGCCACGGAAGCATAAGTGAACCATCCCTTCAACCTCTACTGAAGCACAAATGTGGGCCAATTCTCACCAGTCAATAGCACTGGGATTATGTGCTTTGTAAGCAGCGGGAGTGGCAGGAGCCGGGGGTGATAGGGCAGGAAAGTGCGGTGATTCTGGTGATACGATACTATTGGGCCATAGCCTCGTCCAACAAGGTCTGTTTGGGTAGGACACACACATCAATTATCTAGTTGGTCACGACTGCCTTTTAAAATCATCTCAAATTCATTGGAGTAGTGGTGTTTTTAAATGGAACTATCGTTCACCCTTCACGTATCCCATCTGTGACTATTCTATTAAACATTGTCGCATGTCGGAGTTGAAATTCGTGACTGTCAGACTGGGGCACTAAGTACACATACATCATGTTTCCTAATTGGTAAAACGCAGTTTGCTAAATCTTATATAACAAATGCCTCACTAATTGCTAGAGGATTTCCTGAGAGACAAAAACTGCCTCTGTCAATTACACGTGTGTGGGAGAAGATTGGACGGGATCGTTTTACGTCCTACGTCGGTTTTTTACGTCCTACGTCGACTTTTTACGTACTACCTCGGTTTTTATCAAGCGCCTTACGTTAATCATATCTACATTTTATGATGTATAAGAACCAACATTCTTATTTGTGAATATTTTTCTAATGTTCCAGTTCCTAAGGGTATTAGGTGCATGCAAACTCATTTTATAAAACGTACATTACATAATAGTATAAAACGTACAGTAAAAATCATATCATATTAAATGCATGTAGCTATTAATAAGGGCGACAAAAACAACAAGGAGAATTTAAAATGAGCATTGTTTTCATTTTGCAACAGGATCGAAGACTGTATAAAACTGATGCGTGTTTAATAAAGTGCCTTTATTATAGCAGGGTAGACATATCACTAATCGGTACAGAAGGGGCCTCTATGTCGACTCTACTCGAATTAAGGGGTAGCTTTCTTTCTTTTTTTTCGTACTTAAATGTCTGGAAGTAGGCGTATATAACATGAGGTTTTATCGTACTGTCTTGGATAGTATTTATAATCTCAACTTAATTCATCAAAATTATATGCCACCAGTAGAAATAGTTTTGATATACACAATCACTCAATAGAGAGGTGGTCTTGAATGGAGGTTCTACCGTATTACGTTGAACAAGCGCCAGTGGGCGAACCATTGCCTGCTGTCGGTCAGGCGGTGATTGATGGATGCGGGTCTCCGCATAACTCTCCAATAGTGGGAGCCTCACAGCAAAGTGAACAGGCATCGGTATTGGAGGGGGAGGTTCAAAAGGAATGGATAGTGAAGTTTTTTGTTGTTGTCGAGATTGGCATATTCTTAGTAAGGTTTATAGCTGAAATGACATGCACGGTACATTCAGAACCAGGTAGACTTGTACAGCATTGAGTTGGCATGGACGAGAATCGAACCCGCGACCTCTGGGTCAACTGCTTGGCAAAGCGACCAGCCACCGAGGCTTTACACTAACACTTGGCCCAAAATGATCTTAATAGAGAGGTTCTTCTAAATCTTCAGCCAATGCAACCTTATATCAAACTCAGTCGGACCTGAACATGCCATATGCAGCCGCTGAGTGGTATTGTAGGGGAAGGTGTATAAGGAATGGACAGTGAAGTTCTTTGCTGTGGCGATCCTCATGTTCTTATATAAAATTTAGAAAGGTTTATAGTTGAAACTAACAGAACGACGTAGACTTATACAGCCTTGAGTTGGCCTGGACGGGGATTGAACCAGCCACCTAACACAGTGTCCAAAATGGTTCTGCTGTATCTTCCCGGCAATGCATGTTTTGTCGTACACTGTAGGCTGGTCCTCTGTAGGCCTTGTAACGTGTGACGTATCTTAAGAAAGCGTATCTCGTACAAACAATAACGTGCGTCGCCCATATAGGCTGAGTGTGGGGCTGCACCATTTGCATATCCTTCTGTCAACAGCCTGCAGCACATGTCAGACAACTCTCACACGCAGTAGGTTATAGATTGGGGATTTGTGTGGGTGTGATGGCTACAGTGAACCTACCATCAGTACCACCTGTGTAAGTATATCACAATGATACAAAGAGACAGATCTACATATAGACACCACCTCTCTATTGGGACCACTTTATGCCAGTGTCTAGTAGAGAGGTTGCTCTATACATGCAGGCCCTTTGGCCCTGTCCTAACTCAAACTGGATGAGTTGTATTCATATTGATAGAGGGAACCAACCCATCTTATGACAGCGAAATATAAACCTACAGTGTTCATCTTCAATATGGAGCTAGCCTTTTTGTGAAAACAGATTGAAACCTTTTGCAGCTTGTCATTTTGTCAAGACCCAGTCTATTTGATTTTATCACCATAAATCACTCAGCCCTCTGACGAACCTGCCTCAGAAGCCTGAGTGGTAATAATCGGCAGTCGCGCCCTTTTAGAAGGCTTACATTTATCAAAGTGTGCAGTAGACACATGTTCCCCAGTTGCAATCAAATCTACAGTGGCTTTGCTGTACTTAATCTTCTATTTCTGACCCTTGTGCACTTTGACCACAATACACTTAAGACGCAATGTTAACCTGAGACAATTTCGAAATGTTAAAGAATCCGGTGCCACGATAATGTGATGTCTGATATGAATGTGTTATAGCGTATATCCCACTGCACCACAAAAGACCATGCACCTAAAGCCCACCCACCAGTAAATAATCTCAGGTAAAAACTATTGGACATGTAAATCTAGTGTTCAAAAACATATTGGTGGGAAATGCTAAGAGATGTTATGTGACTGCTAAAGCATTGTTGTATTAATGCACGTATAAAAAACATTAAAGCGGTCTATATTGAATAAAGAAATCTGGCAAATCCAAAGACTATCTGCAGATGTCGTATAATCATAGATCATAGATCATGTCAATCTCTGAATGTCGGTGGGAAAATCAAATAATGCTCATCATACCCCCCCCATTACAGCACACCTTCTTACCCCCCCATCCACCACCACGCACCCCACATGCCACCCATATCAGACCCCCCCCACACACACACACATACCAATCTATCCCCCACATACCACCCTGCCCCCACTCTCCACACCATCAGATTAATACCCCGCACTCACCCATCTATCTCTGCCTCACCACCCCCAACATTTACTCACAACAAGCTGCTGTAAATCCACCGTGTAACGTGTGACGTATCTCTTTAGAACGTCTCTCGTACCAATAATAACCTGAGTCGCTCACGTGGCGCGTAAAGTGCATTATGAAAATAGGGCTTTCAAAATGTCAGCGCATTAGTTGTGCTGTGGACTTGATGATGGTGGCGGGTGAAAGCTGTGTGTGTTACTTATAGAAGTAACCTAAAGATGGCAACCAATTCTTGCCATCATTTATCACTTTTTTAAAGATGTCTTGCTATGCTTTTTTACGGTGTCACAATAGTATTAACAAGTCCAAAAATTGAAACATTACAAATGCTTCTCAGCTCGCGGTGTTTAGGGATGTTTACAGCTGAAAAGCTAAAATGACTACACTTTTGGACTTGCTGTATATTGTGACACCTTTGAAATAGCATTGCAAGAATGTTCCATAACCAAACATTCAACTATGCACTACATCTAGAATGCAGTGAACTACGCGTCCGCAATGAGTAGTTCACGCATGATGTTGGCATCTTCTACCTCCCAAAACACTACATGGCCAACATCCGTGCCTGTCTGAAAATTGTCAGGCCTTGGACGCCGTGTCCATATCATCCCATCCAGCTGAGCTTCAAATGCAGCTAATACATTGAGTGGAATTGATGGCAACAACGTGTGTTGTTTAAGCAAATCAATGCACAACAACGTATACAGTAGAACCTCTTTGTTATGACCACCTTTGGGACCAGTGTTAGGTGGTCTCAATAGAGAGGAGGTCTCTATACGGAGGTTCATTTTGATGCATTTACGAAGGTTTGGATCGTAGAAAGTGGTCTTATTATAGAGGTGGTCTCAACAGAGAGGTGATCCTAATTGGAGGTTCTCCATCTCCAGAAAGAGCAGGCCAAGACGCGAATGGTTTCAATACAATTGCGCCGGTTTAGGTATAAATCTGACATCTGGAATGCATAGATAATTCGCGTGAATGACAATTCCCATTCATGACGTTTCAAGTGGAAAATCCCTGCCAGTCCGTGCCATAGTTTACTGGATCATCTCCGCTGTCGGCGCCTACACAGGCTGGGGGTTGAATAATGCTCCTAGGACCATACATGAGTCAAAAGTGACCCGGCAACACGGCAGTTTTCTGAGCTGTAATAGTCATTCCAGTTGACACAAGCCACATTTCTTGTATACGGACATCTTCTGCCGGAAATGATCACGCCACTTATTTTACAGACCAATGTATGGACATTTTTGAGACTACAGGAAATTGTATACGTTTGCCTCTCAAGTTCTCTAGTGAGACGGACCCAGGTAATGATAATCGCAGGCAGATTTCTGGCAGACATCAGAGTTATATCACGAGGTTTGGCCTCGTAGATCTACGGGAATCACGTTAAAACTGTGAATATATCTGTTGTAACAATGCCGCCTGTTATTCTCAATAACTGGTGCATTAAATAACAAGCCTCCGACATGGATGGCGCTATCATTGGCGAAGTTGTTATATGCTCCCGGCCAGCTGAGAAAAGGAATATGAATGCCAATGACCTGGTGTGAACAAGTAAGATAACAGTAAAGTGCTGACTGAAAATAACTATCTATAGATGCATATTAGACATTTCCCCACATATCTAGCACAGATATTTAAAACTTCCACTACAGTGGTGCATTGCTATTTTCACTCACCGTTGATTTTAATGTGTAGCCAGGAATACGTGCATAAAGATATAGTGGAGTGCTCCCAGTGATAGGACTTCTCTCTTTCCCTCCAGCTCCAGCGTGAGTTTTACCTCTGTGAGTTTTGTGATAAGCCCCTGCATGGATGAGCACAGACACGGCCGTTGTTTGACGTGTGTTTGTGACATTTTTTTTCTGTTTAGTCTTAGAACAAGGACAGTTAGAAATTTATCTCTCTTTGGCATTCTTTTCTGCTATGTTTTAATACGAAAATCTACGTTTCAGTCATCCACACGTTTTTTAATGTTTTGATTTTTTGGATTAAAACGTAGCCGAAAAGAACATGAAAAATATAAATGAAACCATACGCTGTATATTGAGTACACATGGTTTTTAGTTAATAATATATTGCCCATGGAGTTTTAAAATTCTTGAATAAGAATATGTTCGCTGTATTCCTGTTTGGAGAATTGTGACACTGGAAACTTTTCAACAGTAACAAAAGTAAACTGACTCTTTTTCTCGAACCCCTGTCGAGTCTTTTGTTCACGCAGCGATTGCATCGATATTCTTCTCTTCACGAGCACAACTGCGGGTTTTGTTGTGAGTGGGTCAGGTTTTGGCGTAAGTAACGCAAAACGTCAGCTTTAAAGACGTGTACAACGTAGTTTTGTAACGTTTCGCGTTAGTCTGGTGTTTTTGGACTGGCAGGAGCAATATGGTTAATGAAGCAACTCTCCCGCCAAACCCGCTCTCACGCGCTCGGCAGACGTCGGCAGTTTCCGGAACGCTTCCAGTACAACTTCGCTATGGTACTTCATCCTTAATCGGCATATATAGCAATGCGTGCGTAATGCTTTTTGTTCGTTAGTTTGGGATACAATAGCACAAAATACTTCCCAGATCAAGGTTTTTACTAAAGCGAGGTGGGTTGCATGGGTTTTGTACCCTCGAAAGCCCACAGAGATATAAGAAAAAATCCCATTAAAATGAGATTTTAGGGGTGAAAAGGGGTGAGGGTCCTACTGGATCTGCTTTACAAAATGTTTAACACCTCCTAATTGAGAAGAGGTTTCCCAGCTTCCACCCGAACCTCTCACATAGAGGTTTTACTGTAAAAAGTATGGGACACACCCAAAATTCTCTTATATGTTTTTCTGACTCTCCTCACTTGATCCGTGCTTATCGATCCCGGCCGGCGTGCTTGTTCCAGGGCTGGTTCGTCCCAGTTGGGGGCTGACGTGGGCAAGACGCATGCGGGGGCCGCTGTTTGAGGGCGGTGTGTGTGTCTAGCCAGAGAGTTACAACCCGTGGTTTTTAGGAGAATTCGTATTTTAGGGTCCATATACAGTATGTAATCAATCAAAATGTGAAGCACATACCCCTTGGCAGATTGGTGGTGGCAAGGGGTGCCAATCCAGAGAGCTTGTCAATATTCCTGCAATCCTCTTTTCAAAATTCTGTGTCAGCCAGTGCAATTACACTCCACTGATATAATTATTCCTGCCCTCGGTCTGTAACCTGCGTGCTATTTCCCCAGGTGACACATCGCCCTCCATCCGTCAACCGGGACATTAAACTTTCAGCTCGCAATTCCCAGTAAACCGCTTGGAAATTGATTGTTGGCCCGCGATATCCACACTCCCGCCCGCGACTGAGGAAGATGGATCGCATCAATGGATAAAACAACGGTGTAGCCTTAATCAATTTTTGGAGGTTAAATAAGATGGTTGGGTGAGCATTTTTACCCACTAACAGATCAGACCAGGGCATTTACATTTACATCGTAGTTTAACCCTCAACATCACCCCACGCGACGTAATACATGCGTGTTTCATCCGTTTTTGTCTATGTGACAGTGACATTAGACTCTTCCTATTTCTTTAAAAACACCATTGTTTTTAAATTGAAGAAGAGTTACACAATGAATTAAATAACTTTAGCGAACATATTTAATTAATGTTTTATGTACTGTATATATGCATATATGGATATATATATATTACTATATATTACTATATATGTCACTTGTGAATAGGGTGGATGCGTGAAATATGTTTTCAGCTTTTTGCCTTATATCACCAAACAGCCAAGTATACTCGCCAACCGTAATGGTCAAGTGGGACTTCACTTGGCGGTTAAAGATACGCAAACACTCAAAAGCACGTGTCTGCGCTGGCGGTTGTGCCACAGGTCTCCACTATCTTGAAGGGACATGAACAGCAACCACCTCCTCAGACAATTTCACTTGATAAGTTTATTGTTCTATATACTTGACATGTTGCACCTAAATAACTTCCAATTTTACAATCATAAACACGGGTTTGATAGAAAAATATAAATAAATTAAAACAGAGAGAAAAACAAATTGATTGACATTGGAAGGTTCCGTACTAACAATATGACCGTAGTCTTTATCACTCGTCATACTAGTAAGAGATAAGTAGATATCAATAGCAGAGTTACTCCTAAGTAAATAGTTAAAAAAAACAAAAAAAATAAGAACAGTAGTATAATGTTGAGAGAATGTGATGTTGTGAAGGATATTTATAAATTGCCATTCCATATAAGTTCTGCTGTACATAATTTAATATTGTTATGATTAGGGCTCTATAGAGCCGAAAAGCTTAAATAAAACCTTTTTAGAACAAATTTTGAAATTTTATGTGTTTGGAGATTATCATTTGATAGCATAGACAGAACAACAGGATACATGAAATTAGTAATATAAACCTGGTTAAATGAACACAGTTATTCGTTTACAGAAGACATTGTTAAAATCCAAAAGAAACCTGTCAAAATATGGGGTAAAATAATGCCAATTGTTGTTGATTCAGAATAGAGCAGGCAGAGACATAACTCCACATGCTAAACTGTCCTTAGGCAGGGGGACCGGTGTATATCTGAAAACGTGTCTGAAAAAAAACTCTTGTCCCATGCCGATGTGACGGGAAAAAAAATCTGATGTCTCATGACCTCTATACATAAAAAAGTCTGTGTCCCCTCCCATGAATATTGGTGCAGTTAATGTGTACCGATTAGCTCACGTCGAAGTGGGCTTTCAGCAGCTGAAAAAAGTACATGTCCCATACCCAACGAGAATGAAAAATCATCACGTTGAAAAAAGTATCTGTCCCCCTACCAAATGCACCGGTCCCCCCTGCCTGGTAAATATTGCACATTCCCTTACGCATGTCATATCTTTTGTACGTTTGAGGTGACGTCATTTTGACGTACCAAGTATGTTTTACTGCATAACGCACGTGTCAAACTCAAACACATGTACTTTTACAGTATACTTCAAATATAGTATACTATTCTATGTATTCAATAATATTCTATATTCAATATAGTATACTACTCTTTTATATCATAATATACAGTATACTTTACGCCAAAATAGGCTGAGTAGAAATGACCATGAAGGGTGTTTGCAGCGGGTGGCCGACACTCACAGCTTTAGTTTTGGTGTTGTTGAGCATCGTCTCTGTCAGTGACACTGCCAGCAGCTCATACAGACTGTATACTGATACTAAGTATGGTACTGATACTAAGTATGTGACGAAGAACAACGACACTCACAATTTGGCAATAGCATTAGATGATGAAGGACAGCCTTCTGATAGATTTTTCTGCGACTTTGAGACGGACTTGTGTGGAATGCACGCATCTGGAAATGAAAAGGAAAAGGAAAAGATTAAGAAGATGGGTTGGCTGTGGCAGAGGACGAACTTCAAAGAATTTGCAGAAAAAACGTACCTTGTACCAGCGGTGGGCGAGTATTTCTTACTATACTTTTTGTCGTCTGAGTTTGACAGATATAAGACTGATTTTTTTTTAACTAGCCGTGTGGTAGCCCCGGTGGTACAAGCAAATCCAAACAACTACTACTGCTTAAAATTTCTTTATTTTCATATTACTAATGCTACAGCAAATGGTACAGTTTTCGACACACTAATGTATCTGGTGTCTCCTACCGAAGGAGATTTGCAGATTGGTACCTACAGCCAAGGACTGGCCCAAAGTTGGCATTAAGTAAAAAGATGGTGACCCTTCAGATAGACGTTCATCTTGGCAAAATGTTCAGGTTAATATTAAGACCAAAGATGTAGTAGACAGTATGAAGATCGTTTTTCGTGGGTACAGAGAAAAGTATGAAGAGAATACTAGAACAGCCATCGGTTTGGACCATATAAGTATCACACCGGGGAACTGCACTGGTAACGAAGAAACTGGCATTAATTTTAAAACAAGCTCTCGTCCAACCCCCAAGCCCACTACAACCCTGAAGACATCGACAACCCAAAAATCAACAACAACAACAACAACAACAACAACAACAACAACAACAACAGCAACAACAACACCCAACAACAACAACCCCAAACACAAACCAACTGAAACCCTGAAGACATCAAAACCCAAAAATCAACAACAACAACAACAGCAACAACAACAACAACCCCCAAACCCAGCACAACCCTGAAGACCAGCACAGATACCGCGTTCACTGCGGCTCCTGAAACCCCTTCACCAGACGGCGGCAGTCTCCCGGATCTGTACCAGCTCTACCTGGACGACGACCAGTTCATCTGGCTGCTGGTCGCCATCCTGTGCTGTCTCTCCACCTGGCAGGGGTCATCACAGTGGTCACCATGTACAGGCTGCACGACGAGAGAGACGACCTCAGAGACGACCTCAGAGACGACCTCAGAGAGGACCCAGAACACGTCTGACGTAGATACGTCACACAGCCACGTCTGACGTCACATGACCACGTGACAGCTGCACATGATCTCGTTCAACATGACCCGGGTTGCCAGGTGAAAAATCGCCTTTTTGGACAATTATGCATTTATTTTCCAAGATCACTGACTGCCTGTGTTATCAAATAATTCAAGCTTTTCAGTAACCGTCTGCAAAACGCTATATTACATAATTTACAGTAGAAGAATTTTTAGATAACCCGGGTTATTTGTCAACCCGGGTCATGGCGAAGGGGTTCACCTTGAGATCACAACCGCTCTGTGTCAGACGCAAACCACCGCTGATTGAGAGTCTCAAAGCGGGCAAATTTTGTGGTTGCAGTATCTGAATGAAAAAAATTGAAGAACTTTGATTTGCATTCACTCAATATAAATGAGGTGGTAATGGCGTGAAACTGGTGGACATGACCATGTAAGTACTACTGCATATTGTGTATGATATTAGTATGATATGAATGGTGAACCTAAAGACATTGAAGAATTAATCACAAAGCTGGCAATTGTTGGGGTTAAAGTTACTGAATAGAAAAAATAAGAAGTTTGATTTGTATTCCGGTAAAGTGCATCTGAATGAGGTGGATATGATTATGTAATTACTTTTGCAGATTTTGTAATTAGTGTGACATGAATGGTTTACATGTACCTATAGAAGGAATTGAAGAACTAATTTTGTATTCCTGTAAATGCTGACAATTGTGAATATTTTCTGAACAATTTGTAAATACCATTTCAGTAGCTGTAGCAGTAGAAATTTGTCGGACACCTTTGAAGCCTCTAAATTGCTCCAAATTTAAGAATATTCAGTAATAATTTTGTCTTTATTGATCACATTTTTGCTGTACATAAATACCATTTACCTGTATATTACCTTCATTGTGTATTATGCTTATTTTATAAAATGTCCTTTGTATTATACCATAAGTATTGTTCCTGATAGATCTAAGCTCACATCTGATTGGATTTAAAATCTACTAATAAGTGATTTATATCAAATATATCAAAATTAATTAAAGGCTTATTTTCTATCCACCGGTAATGTCTGATTTTTTGGTGTCTACATGCGATGCACAGACATATCTCATGACTTGATCCTACCTGTTTAATTTTCATGGAACTTCCACTCAAAATCACAAGGCTGCCACATTACTAACGAAACGGGTGGACATCATCATGTGATTACTATCGCAGATTTTGTAATTAGTGTGACATAAATGGTGTACATGCACCTATAGAAGGAATTGAAGAACTAATTTTGTATTCCCGTAAATGCTGACAATTGTGAATATTTCATGAACAATTTGTAAATACCATTTCAGTAGCTGTAGCTGTAGAAATTTGTCGGCCAACTTTGATAGCTCTTCAAGCATATAAACATAATTTTGAAGCCTCTAAATTTCTCCAAATTTCAGAATATTCAGTAATAATTTTGTCTTTATTGATCACATTTTTTGCTGTAAATAAATACCATTCATGTGTATTTTACCTTCATTGTGTATTATGTTGATTTCATTAAATGTCCTGTGTATTATCTCCATAAGTATTGTTCTGATAGATCTAAGCTTACATCTGATTGGATTCAAAATCTACCAATAAGTGATTTATATCGGATATATCAAATGATTAATTAAAGGTTTATTTTCTATCCACCGGTAATGTCTGATTTTTTCGTGTCTACATGCGATGCACAGACATATCTCATGACTTGATCCTACCTGTTTAATTTTCATGGAATTTCCACTCGAAATCCAACCCAATCACAAGGCCCACTGTCACATTACTACTATAGATATACAGATAGTTACCGGTATTATATGTAGATAGTAGTAATGTGTAGTGCAAAACCGCAAACTTAAATAGTCAGCAAACATTAATAGCATGTGTAAAGTAGGTCCAGGATGGAACAAAATCGCAATATTAAATAGTCACAAAACAGTTTAAAGATGAAAATCGCAAAATTTAATAGCTACGAAATAACTACTGTCCTGGGATTGTCATCATTATGTAGAGTGGGTATTCGTGCGTGATGTCAGTGGCTCATATGAATATTCATTAGATAACTGATTTATTGACCCAGCAGCTGGCGTGACCTGTCATGGCCTTCATATGATTCAACTAACTTAGGCCCAACAAAACTGGTTTAATGAACACAGTTATTCGTTTACAGAAGACCTTGTCAAAATCCAAAAGAAACCTCCCATAATATGGGGTAGAATGAATGATTCATAATGCCAAATGTCGTTCAATCAGAACAGAACAGGCAGACATAACCCCACACGCTGCCCCATAAAACTGTCCGTACGCATGTCGTATCTTTGGTACGTTTGAGGTGACGTCATTTTGACGTACCAAGTATCTTGTACTGCATAACGCACGTGTCAAACTCAAACGCATGCCCTTCTACAGTACTTTGCTCCAAATGAGTACACTTATTACATGCTAAGTAGATAACTGTATTATGTTCCCAACTAATGAGGGTATGTTTTACATATAGAATCGCTGTACAAGATTAACGTAAGTTTGGCAATCAGTAAGCTGAGTAGAAATGAAAATGGAGGGTGTTTGCAGCGGATGGCTGACACTCACAGCTTTAGTTTTGGTGTTGTTGAGCATTGTCACTGTCAGTGTCTCTGACAACAGCTCATACACACTGTATACTGATACTAAGTATGTGACGAATACTGATACTAAGTATGTGACGAAGAACAACGACAGTCACAATTTGGCAATAGCATTAGATGATAAAGGACAGCCTTCTGATAGCTTTTTCTGCGACTTTGAGACGGACTTGTGTGGAATGCACGCAGCTGGAAAGGAAATGTATCACCGTGTCAAGCTGTGGGAAAGGACGTCCTTCAGAAATTTCTCAAATACTTACCTAATACCAGCGGTTGGAGAGTATTTCTTACTATTCTTTTTGA
Organism: Streblospio benedicti; assembly: GCA_019095985.1. Classification (NCBI taxonomy): domain Eukaryota; kingdom Metazoa; phylum Annelida; class Polychaeta; order Spionida; family Spionidae; genus Streblospio; species Streblospio benedicti. The sequence continues at coordinate 97,315 of JAGTTF010005817.1, forward strand.
CACCTGAATACTGGATTAGTGCTAGCAGTGTGATAACACCAGCGGTACAAGCAAGTGAAACACATTACTGTTTGCAATTTCTTTACTTCAATATTGATAATATTGTAGGTCTTAATGGTACACATTTGGTTGTGGACAGTTTTTTGGTGATTCCTAGCTCTGGAGATTTGCACACAGGGACCTACAAAGTAAAAGAACTGGTAAACTTCAGGCATAAAAACATTTCGGGCATAATATTGCAGGCTGTAAAACCAGATCAAGTTGAGTATTGGCGTCGTGCTCACGTGAATGTTGATTTTAGCACTGGCAATGTAGAGCAAAGTTTGAGGATCGATTTTCGTGGAATTAGTAGATCTCATAATTCAAGGCGAACGACTCTACCATCGGCCATCGGCTTGGATCACATAAGTATCACACCGGGGAGTTGCAGTAAACAAAAAAACGAAATCACAAACACAAACATTTCTTTCAAAACAAGCTCTCTTCCAACCCCCAAACCCACTACAACCCTGAAGACATCGACAACCCAAAAATCAACAACAACAACAACAGCAACAACAGCAACAACAACAGCAACAACAACAACAACAACAGCAACAACAACAACAACAACAACCCCCAAACCCAGAAAGAGCCTGAACACATCGAAAACCCTAAAGTCAAGAACAACCCCTAAACCCACTACAACCCTGAAGACATCCACAACTCAAAAATCAACAACAACGACAGCAACAACAACCCCCAAACCCAGCACCACCATGAAGACCAGCACAGATACGGCGTTCACTGCGGCTCCTGACGGCGGCGGCGGCAGTCTCCCGGATCTGTACCAGCTCTACCTGGACGACGACCAGTTCATCTGGCTGCTGGTCGCCATCCTTTGCTCTCTCTACCTGGCAGGGGTCATCACAGTGGTCACCATGTACAGGCTGCACGACGAGAGAGACGACCTCAGAGACGACCTCAGATACGACCAGCCGTAGACGTCACATGACCACGTTCAACATGACCAGGATTGCCAGGTGAAAAATCGCCTTTTTGGACAATTATGCATTTATTTTCCAAGATCACTGACTGCCTGTGTTATCAAATAATTCAAGCTTTTCAGTAACCGTCTGCAAAACGCTATATTACATAATTTACAGTTGAAGATTTTTTTAGATAACGCGGGTTATTTTGTCAACCCGGGTCATGGCGAAGCGGTTCACCTTGAGATCACAACCGCTCTGTGTCAGACGCAAACCACCGCTGAGTGAGAGTCTCAAAGCGGGCAAATTTTGTGGTTGCAGTATCTGAATGAAAAAAATTGAAGAACTTTGATTTGCATTCACTCAATATAAATGAGGTGGTAATGGGCATGAAACTGGTGGACATGACCATGTAAGTACTACTGCATAGTGTGTATTATATTAGTATAATATGAATGGTGAACCTAAAGACATTGAAGAATTAATCACAAAGCTGGCAATTGTTGGGGTTAGAATTACTGAATGGAAAAAATGACGAAGTTTGATTTGTATTCAGTTAAAGTGCATCTGAATGAGGTGGATATGATTATGTAATTACTTTTGCAGATTTTGTAATTAGTGTGATACGAATGGTGTACATGTACCTATAGAAGGAATTGAAGAACTAATTTTGTATTCATGTAAATGCTGACAATTGTGAATATTTTCTGAACAATTTGTAAATACCATTTCAGTAGCTGTAGCTGTAGAAATTTGTCGGCCAACTTTGAAGCCTTTTCAAACATATAAACATAATTTTGAAGCCTCTAAATTTCTCCAAATTTAAGAATATTCAGTTATAATTTTGTCTTTATTGAACACATTTTTGCTGTACATAAATGCCATTTACGTGTGTTTTACCTTCATCGTGTATTGTTTTTTATTTCATAAAACGTCCTTTGTATTATATCCATAAGTATTGTTCTGATAGATTGAAGTCGAGATTTGATTGGATTTGAGATATACCATGAGGAAAAGTACTTCACACACGTTTTTTTTAAATTAAAACCACTACTTCCCAAGTTTGTTTCAATAAACACAATACATACTCTCTGAGTATCCCCAGAGTTTATATACCACACACATCACCACTGTTACATGGGCCCCAGCATCATGGGAGGTCTGTGGTAGATTACTATGATTTACAGACACTATACCATACGCTGCACTACTACAGATTATATAAATAGATATTACAGTCCTGGATTTCGTCATCATTATGTAGAGTGGATATTCATGCGTGATGTCAGTGGCTCATATGAATATTCATGAGCTGAACTGATTTACCCAGTATCTGGCGTGACCTGCCATGGCGTGCATATGATCCAGCTTAACAGTGTGAACAGTCATAGGCCCATATCTAGTTTACAGTCTTCAGTCCCAATCATATGACAGTTTTCAGTGTGGTGATAGATGAAAATTCTGTGGGTGAAAACAATTATGCTCTCTTGTGTGCACAGAATAAAGCAAATGAGTTAGGCCATTAGTTTGCCTCATCCTTCTGCCTTATCATTGGAGTGGGTGTATAACGATGTGGGATGTGGGTGGAAGCCAAAAAAAAAGAGGGCTTTGGGGAGAAAGAGGGGTGTGGGATTTCAAGAAAGTGAGGTGAGATGTGGGGGTTATCAGCCAAAAAAACATTGTCTAATCAATATTGGCTCTTCTTATCTTGCTATATAGCAGCAAACAGCAACTAAAACCGCACCAAGTAGACTTTGCTGCTTGGTTGGAATATTGATTTTTTCCTTGCTGGCTTTAGTGTATTGAATACCAGTAAAAATGTCATAAAATGGCCTTGTAGAAAGCACAATTTAATTGGTAGAGTGCCCCAAATCGAATCACTTTGGTGTCGCCTCATACCTAAGCTCATAGTTGTGTCAAGTTTGAATAAAATCCGTTCATCAGTAAAGGCTCTAGCTTGTCAGGGGACAAACATACATACAGACATACATACCAACGAACGAACCACAAGGCTTTCTTTTCGCTTCAGCTGCTGAATTTAAAACGTCTGCCGTACTAATGATAACGTGAGTGACGCTGAGCGTAATAATTCGTACGACGTGATCCTAACACCTCACTAACAGTAAACTACACGGTCTCACTTTAACGCCATCAATATTCAAGCAGCTCCTGACGGGTTCGCCACTAAAATGCATGGGCACTTCACATCCCCAGTGAGGTCTCGCGAGGTGGTTAAACTGTGGGCAGAAGTGGGGGGTAAGTGAGGCGCGTGGAATGTTTCATGAGGGTCGTGAGACCGGGCGGGGCGCTCATGGCTACTAGTAACTTGGGGGCAAAATACAGTAGAACCCTTCACCTTTCTATTGAGGGCACCTCGTTAATAAGACCACTTTTCACAGTCCCAACCCTTCATAAAGCTACCAAAGTGAGCCTCTGTATAGAATAAAATCTATTGAGACCACCTAACACTGGTCTCAAACGTGGTCCCAAAACACAGGTTATATTTGTACAGCATGTGGCAAAACAAAACACAAAAAGCTTACTGGTATGTGCTATTTTTGCAAAACTATGTGTCAAACTCAATAGCACTTTGTATAATTGTCTCCCATAACTGCTATTGAATTTTGCACCTGATACATTGTGAGAGTGATTTTTGTAATCACACCTACCAGGGAATCATGTCGCAACTTCGCAACATTCAATGTATTGACGCTGAGAAAATAACCAATGCGTTTAGTTCACGTACGTGTATTTCTAATGGTGACCTGCTTGTTTAACGGCACCAAATGTGATATAAACTCAGAAAACCAGCTGCTTAAGTCACAATGGTACGGAATCACCCCATAATGGCTGTTTTTGGGATTTTGTATCCCCAGCTTAAGAAGCTGCCAATACAATGATTTGGATTTCGTCTGTTGGTTAGATTTTTGTTTGTTAGTTCGTTATCCATCGCATTAATTTCGTGAGCTAGTGCGAAATACGTAATAGATGTGACCGCATATAATAGCAGTCCCATATATTTCCGGCTTAATGTTTCTATTCTCAAGCCATTGAAAATAAGATATTGTCGCCTTGCATAGTATGGTCACTGGTGGATTATACAGTAGAAACTGCAATAAGATCACCCCTCTATTGAGACTACATCTATATTAAGGCCATTTTTCAAAGTCCCAAACCTTTATAGAGCCATCAAAAGTAAACCTTTGTATAGAGACCACCTCGCTATTGACCACATACCACTGGTTGAGGGCGTGCACAGGTACGGTATATATGTTAAATCTCGGGGCTTCTGTCACGCACTTGGCGGGTTTGCTGCGTGAGCGCATCCCATATACTTGGAGGGTTCAGGCCACGGCTGTGACCTTCTGTGGATAGTGTTGGATGTACGCCCAGAAGATCGTGGGTTCGATTCACGGTCGGGTCGGGTGGGGTGTGTTGAGCAAACTCATACCTGTGGCATCTACGCATTAATTAGGTGCAGGTCATTGGGTTGAAAGACTGAGTGAGTGATTGCGAAAGTTATCAGCATTTTGCACTGAATGTACTGCCGGTACAAGTTTGTGAGAAACAAAAAAATAGTCAATGGACCAGCAAATTTTCCAATGACCTGGTGTAAAAAAATCTAAGGTCGTGAGAGAAGAAGAAGAAGACTTGGATCAAGACTAAACAATCACAGCTATAACAGACACTGTTTAACATTTATGATAATCAGCTACTATTGATCTGGGGAATCAACATTTTCGATATCTCTAAGGCATGGAATGCAAGAGTCTATTTTCAGCCACAGATATGCAAATGAGCCGCTACCATGCCGCGGTAACAGCCACTGTACGCTAGACGTACTCTTTAAAACGTTTGCCGTACTAATAACATCGTGTGTGTGTATTGGTAGATCTCACAGCAGACGGGGATGGTTTCGTCTCTAAAATGATTCCCACAGAAATGCTCTGACAGATCATGAGATGAGTAAAACCTCATACACCATGACTGATTGACAGCGTGACGGAGTGGGTGACATTTGATGAGTTTTATCAAATTTAATATACTTTTGTCACGTCCAACCTTTAACACGCCGGTCTAATCTTAAAAGATTTTAATTTTCTAAAACAACATCTAATAAGGTGACCGATATGACATTTTGATACGATTACGATTTTGTAAAGTTCTTCAATCTTAGGGTTTCACGAGCGCACATAAAAACTGTACTCCACATTGTATGTGAACCACTTCTCGGAAAGACATAATTGCAATTGGCCTGAGAACTTTTGGTCTTTCAGCATGTCACTGTTTTATAAATGTGCACGTGATACTGGCGTCTTCCATGATGATATAATTTACTATCAAAGTGCAGAGGTAAAAAGAAAGACCTGGAAAGTTGAAACCATTCATGACGTTAGGAAATATGTCACTTGAGGACATTTTTCACTTCTCCAGTTCCCTGTCTATGATATATAATAGTGAACCTGTCTTTCTAGGACACTTGTCTTATGAGAACACTTTTCTCAAATGTGTCAACATGAGACAAATTCCACTGCAAACAAACCTCTCCGCTCCTCTTGCTTTAATGCCAGCTCAAAGTGACAGTATGTTATATTAGACCATCTGTGGAACAATAGATTAAAGTTGTCTCAATAGAGATGATAGCAGAAATTTGAACATTAAAAAACATGTTTTTTTCCATTTTGTGATTGTAGAGCAAGTTAAACGAAATGAAACGGTACTAATTTCAATGAAATCGGACATATAATAAGAAAGTTATGGCCAAAAATGTGCTGCTGTAAAGCCATCTAATTAGAAAAAATCTCCCATAGTAATTGTACAAGAAAATCTGTGAAAAACCTGGTCAAAAAAAATATAGTTTTACAGAAAAAAACACTAAAATTGCAATAACTTTGAGAGTATATGGAGTAAAAACATGAAATAAAAAACAGATCAAAAAGAAAAATCAATTTCCTAAATTTCTAATTATTTGGCGGCCATCTTGGATTTCTGAAATTATTGCGCAATGACCATATATATTGCAACCTTTTTACGCATTTACATTACTTTCGGTTATATAAAATGTATAGGCTTGAAATATTAGTGTTTTATTATGTAACATTATGTGTTTGATCATAAACATTGAAAAAATATTGAAAAAAAAATATATGGTTTACTACACATATGAGGTCTGCCATGTTGAATTTAGCGAAAATTTATATGATTTATTGTGAAATAATGAAAATCCAACTAATCATCATGATGAAACAACATTAAAATATTATTTACCTAATATGATGTTATTTATGCACAAAACCATATATATAATATATTTAAATAAATATGTAGGACCAATTCTTGAACAAAAGTACATTATGGCGGCCATTTTAGAAATTCATTATTTCAATATCTTCCTTGATGTTTGTTGGATTTTGACGATCTTTTTTTTTTTAAATTAACGATTTTTCATGATCTACGCAATGAAAACAAAATAAATGACTTATTTCATATAAGTATTTATTTATAAAATTACATATCCATGAAATGTAAATATGATGTCCTTTTATAAATATTAGGTAGACACATCATCAACGAAGTGCATAGCTCTAGTTCACACCTGCAACATGTAAGAAAAAAATCTTAAATCTCATAAGCATGAAGATTGCGATTAGTTTCAGTTTGCTTATTTTGAATATATTTTATAAAAAATTAATGTGCTTACATCATTTTCCTTTCCTCCCATTTCTTATTGACTGCAAGTTGAGCAATTTTGAGCAAAAATAGATCAGAATGATTAACAGCTCTCAAGTCATGTTAAACTTATATCACCATGAAGCATGAAACTGAATATAAACAGTTACTATTTGTTTAACAGTAAGTTCATGGAAAAGAAAATTGTACATGCTAAAAAGTATGTGCATAATGAATGTTTAATAATGAAATTGCAATGTAGATGTGTATTTTTCCAGAAAATTTTTCAGCATTTCAGAGTGCATTTTATTGACCATTTTTTAGTTATCTATTGAACAAAATAGCATCTCTTAAAACTATACTGTGTACATGTTAGTAGCATTTAAAAATTTGGGGAACTGAAACAGCTCGTGTTTTAATTTTGAAATTAAAGTTTCAGCATGAACTGGCAAAAAATGGAAAAAATAGCAACCAACAATAAAATATGATGAATGGTGTTGGATTAACATATTCATGGGGGAGACGGATGGGAACAATTAGAATCAAATAACAGTGACAAAAAAAAAAAACACCCCAATATCATAATTTAATACTTGGTCCTAGATGATCACAGCATTCATTTAGAATTGAGCAATTGGATAAATCTCAGTGTTCAGAAGATGTTAAAGAGAAAAAACATCCTACTATGTTGTAAAAATATGATTTATGAAATATATGTACACACGTTCACAGATAAAATCTTATCTTGGACGTTAAATCACAAAAATGGCAATCATTTTGTAGACATTTTATTTTTCTTCTGTCAAACCACATTGCTCTGAAACAAAGGGTTAAATAATGACTGTGTCCCCAAAGCAGTTATGTTATAATTATTTGTACATGTATGTAGGTATTATTTGTACAACTTACGATGTCGTGGAGCTCTGCGTGCTTGGATGAGTCGGTGTCAGCGGAGGCAATGGAATCTGTAGAGCTGCCATGCTGAGATTTATTTAGGTCTCGCTGCAACGCCAGGTCATCCTGCAACTTCTTGCAATCTTCGTCTAGCTATGAAAATATATGTATTTATATAAGATAAACATCAAAGTAAAAAAATCAATTCCAAAAATATTGACTACATATATTACATTCGATACGAAATTATTTAGACAAAACATACTGAATTACTAGTAATCAGAGTAGTATTCTATCAATAATGGTATTTAATGTACACTATATATTGATGAATATTATATCATAGATGCATGTGCTTGATGGCAAGTCGACAAGCGTCTACGAACAGACGTAACACTAAATTATGTTGATCTTGGTTTGAAAACCTGTGTCAGTTTTGCGCATGCATCAAATGAAATAAGCCTACTAAATGAAAAATTGTTTACCTTGTCAAGAAAGTTGTCGCAAAACTCGTTGAACAATTTTTTCTGAAAGAGTCAGAATATGTGAACGTCACTATGAAACTACCAGTAATGCAAACATAAGGTTTATTAGAGATCTAGACTATGTAAAAACATACATAATAGTTTGTGGGTGATGCTTCAGGGTTTTGAAATTTACAGTAAAAAATGTAGCCCAACTGATTAAAGGACATATCAACAGTTGCATTTAATCATTGTCCAACTACAGTCATTAATAAGACTTATGAAGCAATTTATGAATATTAAGATCTCAATTTCACAAAAAATGCATGTTGCTAAATATTTATTTTGATACTTGGCATCCATAGGGTTAATATATAATAGAGTACAAAATAAAATATGCTCATATTTGTTTGATCTGCCATCAGATAACTGAAGTTAAAATCGCAACTATTAACATGGTACTATTCCAATAGGATATGCATTTATATGGTATTAACAAAAACATACTCAACAAATTTGTAAATTGATAGTAATGTTTTCTTACCTTTTTCATAATGTTTATGCATTTATATCCTTCAATATTTGCGGTATAATTATGTATTTAGTTAACTATATCATAGTATATTGTACAATGTTGTTAGACTAAACTTTAGACTAGTAGATCTAGTAATATGTAGTACTTCATCACATGCTGATACTATAGCTAATCCCGAGCCTTATTGTTTGTGATACCAGACTAGCTACACGTAGCAGTTGATCAATATGACGCAAATCCATGATACTATTGTTAGTTCTGTTAGCAAATACATATAGACTATACTGGAGCACAGAATACTGTTCAGTCTAGTTCTAATATTTTCCTTACAAATACATTTAAAAATAATTGTCAGCAATTCTTATTAGTGTCTTATTCAATATTGATGTACTAGCAATTATTCTGTAGGCAATATATTAACTTACCATACAAATAAAAAGAGATATCAGTGAGAAATCGTAGTAAAATTTTGTTTCATGCACGAGCGATAATGACAGGTTTTAGCGATGTTTATTCCGGGAAATTTGGAGGCGTTCCGCGCGGGAAAAACTCACATAGTGCAAAAAATTCCGAATTGGATAATCCATTTTCCGTTAGCTGTTACAATAGCTACATGATAGTATGATGCATGAAATTAATCCTCAGACTTTGATCTTTACACACATAGTCGTGCGCGTTCACAGATATCTCTTTTTATAGGTGAAAATAGCGATTGAATATTTGTCAAGCCATTTTTTACCTCGGAAAAGTAAAGAATGGATACTGCACGACAAGATTCCAAGAAAATAAATACTAAACTATGGCCTACTTCAAGTTTTGTTTCAAAGAATTGGCTAGTGGCCAACGGCTTTGTCATTTATCAAGGGCGAAAATTTCAGTACACGTCGACCAAAAATGGACGTTGCGTAAAAAACGCTGTCAAATCACGAAAAGTAGACTCATATTTATGGGTACTGCGTGGAAAATAGTTGGTAATATATGTAATTAATAGATGAAATGAGAACTATAACGACTGTGTTTTGCAAATATGCTTTTATTTGATCAAAAATGAATATTGCAAGTGAGTTTTATTAGCATAAATTGATATGGGTTGGGGGAGTTTCCATGCGAGTGTCTCACTCTCTCTAAAAGCAGAGTGTTCCATCCTCATGGAATCTGGGGGAGTGTGTAACAAAGTTGTTAGGGGCCTCCAGTGCGCTGGTTCATTGTAACATGACCGCAGAGTATAAACAACCCCTGTAGTATAAGTTGCACTGGACTAGGTTAATATCCCAGTTACACACACCTTGATAGGCTTTGTTGTTTACTATGGCCACTGTAGGATTAGGGACCAGTACTCTCTTGTACTGTGTTGAGCCGATTAGCGGCAGTTCTCTTAGACGCTGGTACAGCAGCATGTAGGGCTGGCAACCTGCTCCCTGGAATACGGGAGTAGGCCCTCTTTACTTGTTACTTACCGAGGCTGGCCGATGGCCTTCCTCCCTCACCGTCGTGGACTAGGTCTACCGTGGTTGTACGTAGGGGACGCCCGTAGTACAGCGTGTCAGCACCGGTGCGAAGTCCTCCCCCGTGAGGAGGCCTCTCGTGAAACCCGGTAATACCCCCCACTACCTACTGACGGACGTCAGTCCTGGCACGTGGTGCACGTGTAGTCTTAGGAAACACAACGAGGAGTGGTCTAGCTGAGGAACGTCTGCAGCGCAGCCAGGGCCCCGCCTGAAAAGGGGGTGAGCCCTGGGGGAGTGTCGCCGCTTGGCGCACGTGTTCCTGTTGATCCAGTAGCAGATTGGTTTCGGATGTTCCAGACGTTCCAGCTACTTTGTTTACAAGTTTACTCAAAAAACTTTCGTAACATATGACTTTTGATCTAAAATCATTGTAGCTCATTTTGAATTTTTTCAAAATGTTCTGTGCACTATAAATAAATTTCATATCTATCTGCTATGCTACGGTTATTGTGGAGTCCACTCTCATCATTCAAGACGTCTAACAGCCTGGTTGTTCTTGCAGCCAGCACTCACAAAGTTACAGGTAGAAGTCATGACGATCAACTAAAGATGTAGTAAGAAAATAATGTATTCATCATAGAGAAGCAATTAGGGGCTATACGTGAGAAGCAATTAAAATTCCTCCCGCGCCACGAAGGGGCTATACGTGAGAAGCCATTAATCACGCCGGCTGAGCAGGTGGCGGCGGCGGCGGCGGCGGAGCGTTGGGTCGGTGCGCTAGCATAGCTGGGGGGATCGCTAGTTCATAAAATCAAAGTACACCGCGACACGCGAACGCGGAATACGGGCGATAATCCTACACTAAGCGCGGGGTCGGCGGTATAATTGCTATTTCATAATACGGTACCGCGATAATCCTACACTCGATAAAGCGCGGGGTCGGCGGTATAATCGCTATTTCATAATACGGTACCGCGCGATAAAATCCTACACTCGGATAATCCTAAAGCCGCGGGTCGGCGGTATAATCGCTATTTCATAATACGGTACCGCGATAATCCTACACTCGAGCAAAAGCGCTGGGTCGGGCGGTATAATCGCTATGGGTCGGCGGGATAATCCTATTTTCATAATGGGGGGGAATCGATCATGGTGGAAATCCTACGAACTCGCCTTGAAATCGGCTGGGTCGGCGGTATAATCCCTAGCCAACATTTTAATTGGTAACGCTGATAATCCTACCCCCGCCAGTAAAGCGCCTCCGCTTGAGGAGTAAAAATACGGTTCTTATGTTAATTTTACGCCAACGGCTACGCTGGTGTGTCACGGTCCGGCCACCAACCGCCGAGGCCCGGCCGACGGGGCCCCGATACGCCCGCATGGTTCAAAAAAGCCGCTACCCCGATTTGAGACTGACGGCGACGGGTCCATGGGCTATACGTGAGAAGCAATTAAAATTCCTCCCGCGCCATGAACGGCAAAACGTCATACGTGAGAAGCGCCGGGGGCTGAGCACAAAACCGTACGAATAGCCGCCTGGCCGCGATAATCCCTACGAAATGAGAGAAGCTAGGGCGCCGGGATTAGACTGCTCAGCTCGTCTCGCCCGTAGTAGCCAGAGACCGCCGTCACACATTAACCATGACCGTCGCTCGCGCCGCACCGATGCGAGACCCTGATAGAGAGGCTCTCCTGAGCGTGTTAGCTAGCGTCCGGGAGCGCATTTAAATAGCGTTTAATAAAACGTTGACCGCCTCTAGCGATTTTAGACGCTGCTATGGTTCCCAGATCCCAACTCCCCCGCCGAGCCGTTAGACATGTACTTCGGTAATCTCGTTAGAGAGTTTAACGAGACGACAACGATCTTTTAACGAATGGTCGAGCGTATATTACGTAGGCACGCTTTTTAGAGTCGAGAGGTCGATTAAACCCCAACGCCTCTCTCTTCAGAGAGGCAATATTAAAACTGTCCCCCCTCGAGCCGTTAGAGCGGCGAGACGACCGCGGTCGACCGGGGGGTGGTCTCTAGAGGTAATACACCCCCCCCCTTCACAGCCGTTTGGTAATCTCGTTCCCCGTATATTATCTAGGGGGAGCTCAAATTATATAATAAGACGCTGTTTTTACTCGATATACGAATCGAGAACTGGAACGCCGTTTGAAAAAAAAAAAAAATACTCGACTAAAAATTACCGTCTAACGCCGAAAGTACGATCTCGTTAAATATTATAGGAGTCACCAGAGTTATAAGGTAGGGGGACGCAGCTGTCGCCGGCGGATAGAAAAGAAAGCCGCCCGAGCTATTTTACATCAAAAACGCCCGCCTCTTAGTAGCGCACGCCTCGGGCGCGAACGCGATTCGAACATCTATAGAAGAAGGCCGCCGGAGCTATTAGCGGCCTCTTAGTAGCGCGCGCCATCGAGCGCGCGTAGCCATTCAAAGATCAGAAGAAAAGCGCGCTCGAGCTATTTTAAACGGTCTCTGCCGAGCGCCTGGAGCGCTTTCCCCCCATTAATCGCCGACGGTCCTCGGGGGGGGGGACTTCGTTTAGAAAAAAAGAAGCTCTTTTTATATTTATTAGAAATCTCTAGAAAAAAAGCGGAGGGGGTTTAGACGACCGACGAGGGTACCGTCGCGACCCCCCCCGGAGCGGGTTAAAAAACAAAACCGTACGAATACTCGCCGAGGAGGGGAAAAAATATATATTTTATTAGAAATCTCTCTAAAAAAAGCGGAGGGCTTCGTTAAGTCTTTTAGAAAAGAATAAGAAGCTCTTTTTATATTTATTAGAAATCTCTGGGGGGACTTCGTTAAGTCTTTTAGAAAGAAAAGAATGAGAAAACGCCGTTTTATATTTATTAGAAATCTCTTTAGAAAAAAAGAATCTCTATACAAAAGTACGAACTTAACAAAAAAAATCTACGTTTCCAGAATCTCTCTATAAAAAGTACAAACTTAACGAAAAAAAAAAAATCTACGTTTCCATAATCTCTCTCCGCATAAACGCCGGAGCTAAGACGACGGGGAGCCGACTCGACTCATCGCAGCTGGCGGTCGCTTTTAATGGGAGCACTTTTTACTCATTCCAGACGACGCACTGGACATCACAGAAAAAATTGAGAGAGACACAGCTGACAATCGTTTATTTCGCGCTGCCTTTACGAAAGCGAACCAAATAATTCTAAGAGAAAAAACGCCCGCCCGCCTTGGGGTTCGTGATACGTAAACGTTTACGCTTATAATTTCATCAAGCGATTTTTTAATCTATATATTCTCGTTTACAAAATTTCGCGCTTTATATCGCAAATACAGTACTGTTATACGGAATGCTCAAAAACCCCGGTTTTATTTTCGAAATAACGACGAAGTTTTTGTAATTTAGAATCGGTTAATAAAAACGACTTCCTCAGGCGCCGAACAGGATAGGGTAAGATGTCGCTTTAAAAAACTATTTCATAACGCTCGCCTTTAACGCGGTGTAAGAGAGAGAGAGAGACCCCAGCGCCTTTTTTTTTCAAAGCCTCGGGTTGAGGCGATAAATCGCCGGCCCAAAATATTGATACGGATTATAGTGCGGAAGCTCAGAACTTCCGCATCTCAAATACTTTTTGCAATCACTTTGGCAGTAACCATGAAGAATTAACCTATAATTTCATCAAGCGTTTATTTTTTTTTAATCTATATATTCTCCGCTTTTTACAAAATTTCGCGCTTTTTATATCGCAAATATACATTCTTTATATGACGGTTCAAAGCCCGGTTTTATTTTTGAAATAACGACGTAAGTTTTTGTAATTTAGAATCGGTTAATAAAAAAGCGACTTCTTCGCAAGGCCAAACAGCTTATAGGGTAAGATGTCGCTTTTAAAAACTATTTCATAACGCTTGCCTTTAACTTTCAACTAATAAAATATGCGGATTAACAGACTCAAATTCGGCACGAGATACAATAACACGTATTATCGACAACGGGTGATTGCCGCTGTCTTCAAAAATTGACTAGTAGTTGTTTGACTAATTCATTAAATTAACAATTGTGACCAATTCATTAAATTAAGAATTATCAATAGTTAATTGACTAATTCATTAAATTAAGAATTGCGACTAATTCGTTAAATCAAGAATTGTCATTTCATTATATTGTAACCGGTCGCGAAAGAAAAAATTCTTTAATAACCGCGCGATAGCTTAATATACAGTGTGCAAAGGACACAACGTCCGCGATCTGAATATATTGTAATAAAAAAATGACGTATCTCGGTTTTTTGGGGCAAAACACGGTTAATAGATACGACAAATATATTCAATCGCGTTATACTATCATCGGCTCACCAGTAGCATTTTTTCTCTTCGTCTAAGACGATAAATTTTCACACGGAGAGGTATCAGCGTATAAGTTTTAAAGACCATTCCAACGGAAGATTGGCGGGCTGATTTTTTCTCACGCCCGGGACCGACTAAGGTTAAAAAAAAATACAAAGAATAGCGATTTTAAAGACGACGGATTTATATATACCCCGTAACGACGAAAAATGTTTACAGTTTCACAGGGCGAGAACGTTGTGATTCGAAATTTTATTTTAAAGTTTTTTAAGCGCCGTTTGGACGGCGGGCGGTCTACGGCGGTATAATATTTTTAATCGGTCTCAAAGAGACGGCGAGGCGCGGGAAAGGCGTCGTGTCGGGTCGGAGACGACCGTTAAAATTGTCGGGATTAACGAACGGGGAACGAATTTCTGACGTAAGTTTATAACAAATAGCTTTTCCTCTTCGAGATCGGCGCACCCCAGCCCTAAAACTCTCGTTTTAGAATCTTACCTCTGGCTTATTTCTTTGTCCTACTATTTTCAGCTCTTTAATCGGGAATCGGGGAGTCGGGGTCCCCGCATTGACTATAAAACAGACGTTGCGGCGTGAATCCAGTATTTTTGCATGTGGGGGCGTTGTAAGCCATAAAGACGTATGGCAACAACTTGTCCCAATCCTCCTTATCGTGAAGACTCAGCACTCTCAATATGGCTTTTATTGTTTTGTTACTGCGCTCCACCATCCCATTGCTCCAGGGAGCATAAGCGGTGGTCCTCGCCTTATAGATTTTAAACATCCGGCACAGTTCCTTCATGAGCTGATTGTCAAATTCCGTCCCCTGATCGCTGTGCAGCCGCTCCATCACACCATGACGCGCAATGTACTCCCGAAAAGAGAACATCCACCACAGCTTGCTGTCTTTTTGCGTCAACGCGAACAACTCCATCCTCTTTGAGAAGTAATCCTGAATCACACAGATATATTTTATGAATGGGCTGGAGTTTCAGGCAGTGGCCCCTGGAGGTCAATACCCACACGCCTCGGGGGGAAACCCACATATTCGTGCTTCATCAACGGCTTCCCTCCTCCAGCACCGGTCTTATTCTGCTGGCAAGTCAAGCATGCCCGACACATCAGTCTCACATCCTCCGTCATGCCCGGCCACACGAAACGTCGCCGCAAGATTTCATAGACGCGTTCATAGCCGAGATGACACACTATTTACATGAACACAACGCCATATGCTCTTGCGCCATGCGACCGGCACTAACCATATTTGTACGTTCCACGGGCGGCCCTTCATCTGGATCACTTTGTCCATTGTCCACACTCCATTTGCGGGACTTATACAGACTGCTCCACCAGCGACAATACGCCTGTACTTCAGGACATTCCTTCTTTACCTCCTCTTCATCCATTACCTCACCCCCACTGTTCCTTCAGAACTGCGACACGTCGCAGACACTGGTCGCGCTGCTGCGCCCGCACAATCCGAATCCTCGAATCCCCGAGCACCTTCAAACAGCGCCTCAGCCTGAGCAATGGTGCGCTACTCCCGCGGCTCACCCGCCACCTCAGGCTCCTCTTCCCTGTCACTTTCATCAGAAGATTCCCCCATCACGAGCGGATTGGGCTGGCTGCGCCCGAAGTCGCTTCTCTGCCAGTCGCTTGGAACGACGAACTGCACTCCCTGCGCGTGCGACAAACACTGGTGTTGCCTCATCCTCTTCCCCCATCTCGCGAGCTGTCAAATGGGTTCTATTGGGCAACTCGTGGAGTCGTCTGGTAAGATACACATTGTAATCAATACCATCCACGAGCTCCGGCTCCTCTCCATCTTCATCCTCAGAGTCGACATCCCGCGCCAAGAAATTCCCACCGCAACTCCAGCAACAAGTCCTTATTGACAGCCGGGGTGAGAACAGTGGCTACCTCAGGTGTACCCTCGTCAGAAATCGGAGTCCTCGTCCCTGCATCTTTCCAGCTTTTCTTTGAAGAACACACAATCTGGGACAGTCGCCCAACTTGCATGACTTCCATTTCTTGAAGCACTCCTGCGCTTCCGGGTCAGCCCGCTTGCGCGACAAGCTGTCAGCTACTTCCTGCAGCTTCCCCGAACGTGATGAATCTCCCATGGCTTGTACCAGCCCATTTCCACAATCCATCGCATATACATGTTATCGGATTGGTGGTATTTTTGTACCCATCGCAGAGCCGCATGGTCCGGCCCAATGACGACCAGCTGCCCCCCGGTGATATCCCGAAAGTAACGCATGAAGAAAAACCACCGCATAGAATTCCCTCTTTTGTCGCGCAATACGCCTGTCGGCTTTTTGCACAGTGCCTTAGAGGCAAATCCCAGCGGTACGAATTTTCCCTTCCTGTTCCTGTTCCAGTGTCCCTCCGATACCATACAAACTCACGTCCACCTTCAGGTGGAACTCCTTATCTGGAATGGGGGGTAATAAAGCAGAGGTAACTGCTCTATGTACCACTTGATCTTTTTGAAAGCATATTGCTGGTGCTCCGCCCAGCGAAATCTCACACCCTTCTTTGTAAGCTCCGTCAGTGGTTTCGCCAACTCACTATAATTAGGCACGAAGCGCCGATAATATCCTGTGAAACCGAGATACGTACGCACCTCAGTCAGCGTTTACCTTACTCCTGCTGGGTCGAATCCCATCCTTATCCACTTCATGCCCCAGGTATTCCACACTGGTGGTGAACAGGCGACATTTCTTCGGCTTCAACTTCAAATTTGATCTGCGCAAACGCTCAAATACCGCACGGAGGTTCAGCTTAGCGACTTCAAAGTCCCGCCCAAAAGCGAGAATGTCGTCTAAGTACACCAGACACTGACTCCACACAATATCCGCGAGCACCATCTCCATGAGACGGCAAAACGTCGCGGGCGCGTTGCACAAGCCGAAGGGCATCCTTGTCCATTCAAACAGACCGCGGTGTGTTACAAACGCTGTCTTTTCTGCATCTCCTGGATCCATTGCAACCTGCCAGTACCCGCTCGCGAGGTCGAGCGTACTGAAGAATTTGGAGCCTTCCAGAGCATCCAAACACTCATCAATCCGTGGCAGCGGATATGCATCCTTCTTCGTCACTTCATTCAGCTGTCTGAAATCGATGCAGAACCGCAGTTTGCCCGACTTCTTCCGTACCAACACAACTGGCGCCCCCCACGGGGACTTTGAAGGACGAATCACTCCGCTCGCCAACATCTTCTCCAATTCCGCATCGACATATTCTCGCTCCTTCATAGAGCGGCAATAATAGTTCTGCTACACTGGTTTTGCATCCCCCGTGTCTATCTTATGAGAAATCAAGTCCGTGTACCCTGGACTTCCGTCCGGGGCCACGAAAATATCCTCATACTCCATCACCAGAGCCTCCAACTTAGACTCCTCGTCCGCCATCAACGTCCCTTCAGCCGGAAACATACAGCAAGAATTCCGCACACACACCTTCCTTCTCGCCTGAGTGGGCTCAGTTGACAACCCAGCCGTTATCTCCTCTTCCGCTGGCAAACCTTGCAATCTCCCTGGTGCCTGGGCGACTTATCTGCCTCCTCTTCCGGAATCAGTTGCCGACTGGTCCACTCCATTCCGTGCCTGGTTCCTATGGCATTGGTGTTCTAAACTTGTGTCGGAATCTGCCATACTCGCAGCACAGGAGGTCTTTCACCTCCGTCTGAAGTCCTGTTGACGTCATCCTGCAGACGACTTTCCTTCTCCGTTGAGAGTCCTGTGATTTTGCCATCATCCCCCTCCGGGATTTCAAAATACCACTTTGGTTCTCCAGGGTGAGGGCAGCGATCCATCGTCCCTAATCACCTCTAGTGATGGTACCACAAAACAGCTCTCCGCCAAGATTGACGGTGCCCTCCACTAGTACCTCCTGCCCCACCCCCTGCTACAGTCCCCAATGTGACACATGACGTGCTGGACCCTGGGCGCACACGCACCGCCTTTGTGAGTCGCACCAGCCTTTGCCGAGCACTGCCGGTTTATTATATTTTGAACGTTAATAATTAAGTATGTAGTATTTTACGTTAGTCGTTACACGTTTGATCTTTTTCCTAGAAATTGCAGAGTACTGTTTTTTTGCGCAAGTGAAAACGGCAATAAAGATTAAAACAAAGAAATTCGTTTATTTATTAAAATAGAACATTATCATCATAACAAATTGGTAGCAGAGCGTGGTTAATGAACTAGTGATCACAAAAAGGATAAAAATGCACGGAGATAGTGAGAAAGAGGACGCCAACAATAGCGGTAAGTTGGGTGGAAACAGTGTCAGTGAAAAACGAAGTGAGCAAGACGAAACACGTAGTAGTGATGAGGTGCGGATGTTGCAGTTGAAACAAAGAAAGACTAAGTTTAAGAGTTCGTTCACCAGGATACGGCGGACATTCATCACCAATCTCTCTGATAATACTAGTGGCGCCGAATTTAAGGATCTGGAAGAAGCTCAGGATAATGCACTCCAGGTCATGTTAGAGCTACAAGATCGCTACTTGAGTAATGGGGACCTAGAAAAGGCGGATAAAATTAATGATGAAATCGACCAGATGGAAGGTGACTATAGAAATGTGGTGGACAAATATGAAAAGCTAACACTCCACGTGCATGATGCCGCCAGTGATATCAGACGTCCCGCTAATCAGAATGCTGGTACTAGATCTGTAGAACTACAAGAGCATGTGGATGCATCACCAGCAAACGATCTACAGGCGGCCCCACAACATGGAATTGTACAAACTCCATTACCACAGGATCTGCAGACAGCACCCCTGGAAGTGGACAGTATGTCTATGGATAACGCAAATGCAGTGCATCTGGGCCAAGATATGTGGAGGCAGTTAAAAAGGGTGGCTATCCCGGTGTTTTCTGGGGACAAAAAGGCGTATGCCAATTGGAGAGCTGCCTTCCTGGCTTGTATTGATCAGGCACCAGCCACAGGTGAATACAAGCTCTTGCAGCTACGACAGTATCTATCAGGTGAGGCACTGCTAAGTATTCAGAGCCTTGGACACTCTGCAACTGCTTATGAAATCGCCAAAGAGAGGCTCGATCGTAAATATGGAGGAAGCAGGAGGCAAGTAGCTATTTGTTTCGATGAAATTGAAAATTTCAAGCCAACAAGAGAAGGTCAACCCAAAGATATAGAAAGGTTTGCGGATTTGCTAGACGTGGCTGTGATAAATTTGAAAGAAGCTGGGCGTGAGCAAGAATTACAAGATGGCTCCCTATATAACAAACTGCAGCGGAAACTTCATCAGAGGTTGTTGACCAACTACCACAGGTGGGTCTTCGAGAAAAACAAAAATGAGTCAGTTGAATCCCTTAGAGAGTTTATCATGAGGGAAGCTGAGTTCCAAGTGATAGCCAATGAGACCATACATGGGGTCAATAATGAAGTTCGCTTGCAGTCTAGAGCACCAAGGACATTTTTCACAGCTGGTGATAGGGCGAGCAATAGAAAGTGCCCGGTATGCCAAGAATCGCATGGAGTATGGGGATGCACCCAGTTTCAAAGGATGCCAATGGATCAACGTTGGGCGATCGCAAAAGACCACAGACTGTGCTATCGATGTTTGATCCCCTATCATAGGGGCCAAGATTGTAACCGAAGTAGAATTTGTGGCGTAAATGGATGCCAGCAGACGCATCATAGGTTGCTGCATGAAGACAGTGCTATCGCTGGAGAGGGTGGCAACGACGACTCGGGAGATACTCATAACGCACCATCAACCATCGCAGGGTACACAACTATTGCCAGGGAGAGGACCAGACGTAGTGGCTACTTGGCTCTACGCACTGTACCTGTGATTGTGCAACACGGCGACAGGAAGATCCAGGTGAATGCTCTGCTAGATGATGCTAGCACCACCACATATATTAACCAAGACATAGCCGCTGAACTTGGGGTGTTTGGAGAACCACAGCAGATTTCTGTAAAAGTTTTGAACAACCGCACCGAAACCTTCAACACCAACAAGGTAGAATTCACAATTAGAAGCATGAATGGTGCTATAATAAGGCAAGCACAAGCTTGCACCACGGGAAAAGTTACAGGAGACATGACAGTCATTGACTGGAACAAACACAAAAATAGATGGCGGCATCTGCAGGGAATACAATTTCCTACAGTCGGACGCAGGCCCATAATTGATATTCTGATAGGATCTGATCTACCTGAACTCCATACATCCTTGAAGGACATTTGTGGAAAAATTGGTGAGCCTATTGCACGTCTCACACCACTGGGATGGACGTGCCTTGGCGATCCGTCACCAAACAATACGATGAACAATGTCACAAACTTCTCACACCACACATTTTTTGTGCAGGACTGGGTATCTCAAAGATGCGATAACATGATAAGAAAGTTCTGGGAGATAGAAAACATTGAGACCAACAATGAACAACTGATATTGAGCCAACCAGATAAGATTTCCATGAATGTCGCAGCCCAGACTGTGTCCTTCAATGATGAACGATATAAAATAGGCATTCCATGGAAGGGAGCAATTGAACTCGAGGATAATTATGAAATGGCAAAACAACGTTTGATCAATACTGAAAAACGATTATTAAGGCAACCAGAAGTTGGTAAACTCTATGACCAGACTATTGATATGTACAAAAAGAAAGGGTATGTCAGAAAAGTGACCAAGATAGAGAGTCAACCTAATCGGCACTGGTATCTTCCGCACTTCCCGATCGTAAGACCTGAAAAAGAAACTACAAAAGTGAGAATAGTCTTCGATGCATCAGCAAAGATGAACAATGTGTCGCTGAACGATAATATTTATCAAGGCCCAAAACTGCAGCAAGACTTATTCACGGTGCTTCTACGGTTCAGAAAAAATGCAGTTGCCTTGGTCTGCGATGTAGCAGAGATGTATCTGCAAATTGAGCTTGTGGATGGTGACAAACCATTTCACAGATTCCTCTGGCGAGGGCTACAAACAAACAAAGAACCTGAGGTCTACGAATTTAATCGACTGGTATTTGGTGTTAATTGTTCACCATTCCTCGCTCAATACATCTCAAAGTTACATGCAAAAAACAATATTGCCAAGTATCCAAGGGCTGCAGAAGCAGTGATGAAATCGACCTACATGGACGACAGCATGGACTCAGTGTCTAGCGTTGAGGCAGGAAAACTGCTATACCGCCAGTTAATGAACCTGTGGAAAGGTGCAGGCATGACAGCGCGAAAATGGCTTTCAAACTCTGCTGACGTGATGGAAGAAATACCTGAAAGCGAAAGAGCTATGAAAATTAACATCGATAATGACCCCCTGCCTACTGTGAAGACACTGGGAGTCATGTGGGATGCTAATACTGATGAATTCTCCTTTAACACCAGCGAGCTAGATAGGAGCCCTCTTACAAAGAGACAGTTCTTGAGCAAAATCTCCTCAATCTTCGATCCTCTTGGATTCCTAGCACCATACATTGTAAGAGCCAAAATCATTCTTCAAGATGTTTGGGCCGCAGGCTGTGAGTGGGATGAGAAGCTACCTGCTGAGCTAGAAAACCGAGCCCAACAATGGTTTGAGGAGTTGGAGAAACTACAAATTGTCAAGGTTCCTCGATGTCTTCAGCCACATGACCCGCGTAATGTGAAATCGTCACGACTGCACATCTTTACAGACGCTTCAAAGGATGCCTACGCAGCTGTGATCTATCTGGTCAGCTGCAGTGGGGACGGGAATATCACCAGAAGATTCATCGCAGCAAAGACCAAAGTAGCTCCTCTAATGACCGTCAGCATTCCACGACTAGAGCTTATGGGTGCGGTCCTAGGGCTATCATTGGCAAAAACAGTGGCCCTGGCAATCAATCTCCCTCTACAAGATAGTGTGTTCTGGTGCGACAGTCAGAATGTGTTGTACTGGATTAGAGGACGTAGCAGAAAGTTTAAACCCTTTGTGGCACACCGTGTTGGTGAAATCCAACAGTTCACTGATCCTCAGCAGTGGAGGCATGTACCATCAAAATCCAACCCAGCTGACCTTGCCAGTAGAGGTACAAATGTGACCAATCTCAAAGACTCGCGCCTGTGGTGGATGGGGCCCGACTACTTAAGCTGTGCCATTGAAGACTGGCCAAAAACAAAAATTGAGGAAATGTCAGACGACGCAGAATGCTTGAAGTCGACGAATAATCCTGTATTCACGTTGTTTAGTAGAGAAACAAGACCTAGTGGGATACTGAATCCTGAGAATTACTCCTCTTGGAACCGATTAGTGCGAGTCTGTTCATGGGTTCTTCGTTTTGTCAGGAACTGTCAGGTATCACACGAACAACGTTTACAAGGACAGCTTAAACCTTATGAGATAGCTGAAGGAGAGAGACACATCATTCGAGTGGCACAACAGGCTAATTTCCCACTAGAATACAAACTTTTGATGAATGGAAAAAACGTTAGTAATCAGAGTAGGATCATACAATTGAATCCCAAGCTAGATGAGGATGGATTGTTGAGAGCAGACAGCCGATTAGTGAATGCAACAATGCTCCCCTTCGACACTAGATATCCAGTGATCTTGCCAAGGAAGTGCCCAGTGACCAAGCTGATTATCATGGATCATCATGAAAAAGGCTTACACATCACAGGCACAAACCAAACACTAGCAGCCTTATCAGCTAGATATTGGGTGATAGCAGCAAGGGAAGCCATTAGAGAAGTTGAGAGGGACTGTCACAAATGCATGCGCAGAAACGCAAAGGTAGCGAATCAAATTATGGCACCCCTTCCTGTTGCCCGAACAGGCTCTTCCATGCGAGCCTTTGCACAGTGCGCAGTGGATTATGGTGGTCCGTTTATCACAATTCAAGGTCGAGGAAAAAGACGAGAAAAACGATACTTGTGTCTATTCACATGCCTAGAGACCAGGGCTGTTCATCTTGAACTATCAGTCGGATTAGACACAATTGCCTTCCTGAATGCCTTTTACAGGTTTGTCAATAGGCGAGGACTTCCCATACGCATGCATTCCGATAATGGAACAAACTTTGTAGGTGCCAATAGTGAACTGAAGGAACTTGTGGGATTAATAGACAAAGACAGATTAGAAGATTCAACTGCCAACAAGGGTGTCTCATGGAACTTCAATCCACCAGCGGCTCCACACTTTGGGGGAGCACATGAAGTTATGATTAAGGCTGCTAAGCGTGCCATCTATGGTATCCTTCAAAATGCTGATGTGAGTGATGAGGAACTGTTAACGGCATTCACTGGAGCAGAAGCATTAATCAACTCCCGACCTCTGTGTTATCAATCCTCAAATCCGAAGGACGAAATCCCACTAACACCCAACCATTTCTTGTTTGGACAACTTGGAGGTGTGTTTGCACCAGATTCTGTAGATACAGCACCCTTCAACCCAAGACGGCGATGGCGCCGAGTGCAGGAGTTGGTGCGTCATTTCTGGCAACGATGGATGCGTGAGTGGTTACCATCACTGTCTTGTAGAAAGAAGTGGCACATAGAACAGCAGGAGTTTAAAGTGGGTGATGTAGTGTTGGCCATATCCACTGATACCCCTAGAGGACAGTGGCCACTAGCTAGAGTTGTTGAAACCATACAAGGACAAGATGGACATGTAAGAGTTCTAAAATTATTGATAGGGAAGACCGTAATTACAAGACCCATTTCAAAAGTATGCAGGCTTGAAGTAAATTAATTAACGAAGGTCTTGTCATGACCTTGTTCCTGATTGTAATTGTGTGATTATGTATGGTAGCTAGTGCATGTTACGTAATAATGTGGGTTCTTTTTTTGGATACTAATATTAATTCATTATAAATGTAAATCTTGTAGTGTATAAAATATGAGTACTCATTGCTATGTAAGATGTAGAACTGTAATAATATTGCATGTTGACATTGTATTGATTGAAACACCTGTACTTAACTGAATTGTAAAGGACTGAACCAGTATAGTATAAGCTTGTTGATATGGTTATATCAAGGAGGGGAGGATGTTGTGAAGACAAATCTGCATTAGTGGTCTGAATCCTTTAGACGTAAGGTTTATTATATTTTGAACGTTAATAATTAAGTATGTAGTATTTTACGTTAGTCGTTACACGTTTGATCTTTTTCCTAGAAATTGCAGAGTACTGTTTTTTGCGCAAGTGAAAACGGCAATAAAGATTAAAACAAAGAAATTCGTTTATTCGGTATCTTACAGCCCCGCTCCCGGCCAGTTTTTACACCTATGCTTGGCCCCAGCCTCTTGTCCAGCGCTGCACTCGGCTCACTTCTGCGATTACTTCCTCGCTCATTGCTCTCTTCCGTCGGCAACAGTCAAACGCGAGATACATCTCCCACATCGCGCGCCCGATGCTCCGATGGGACTGTCTCTCGCATCCGACTCCCGTGCAACATCCCTTATCCCTTCTGGATGCAACATCCTCATGCACGAAGCGGAAATCCGCCCCCGGGTAGGTGGGACTTATCGCCTCCTTTCCGTTGTGATCTCCCCGGGTGACGAACTCCCAAGATGATAGGTCTCGAGGGTAGACCTCTGTCTCCCTTTTGAGTGGATCATCGCCTACCTCCATACCACTGGACCCCCGGCCGGCCGTCCTTGTCCATTAGCCGGGACCCCTGATGCTCGAAAAAGTCCTGACTCAACACAGGTCGGTAGCTGCACCGTGGCCCCTTCCTGTCCTGTGGTGCCTTGCTACCTCCTGGTGAGCCCCGACGAAAGCTGCAAAGCAACACCAGTGCGAGATCCTCATCTCGCATACCGCCGATACCAGACCAGCAGGGGGAATTTGCGGCCCACCCCCCTGCTTAGTAGTTTCCCCGTCGGTGGTTCGGCCGAAGCGGGGGTTGGTTGGACCCGCCCCCACCTTGATTCTCCTGGGTCGGCTTTTGCGTTTCCACGCCCCCCCGGTCTTCCCGCCTTTGTTACGTGCATACCTGCGCGCCTGCGCCTTCCACGTAACATAGTCCTCTCTGGTCGCCTTCGACAGAACCACCGGAAGTGGCCAACATCCCCACATTTCCAGCAATTTAGTGGTCCCTTCTCCTCATCCTTGCGACCCTGACCAGGCCGCTCCTCCTTATCGTCCACGGCCCCTCGGTTCCTATCGTTGTTCCGACGATTCTTCTTGGAGCCAGCGGGTGTTCTTTTTTCCCGACTGCTGATTCACCACATTGACCTCTCCAGAGGTCTGCGACATCCTTTTTCAGCGTCCAGAACGTCCTGCAATCGCACGTTATTCGCTGGAGGGGATTCCTCGGCTTTGTCGTTCTCCTTATCTTCTAATGCATCATGTAAGTCTGGTACCTGCTGGGATCATCCCGACTTTCCCGTCTGACTAGTTCCTGAACGAGGACTGACAGGCCTACTGGCCGAACAGTCACCTTGTCGCACGTCCGTCCGCCGGAGAGAAACACTGGCCAATCCCATTTCGATCCTTTTCAGAACCGCGGCCTCGCTTTTGCACATGTCCTGGCTGCAAGCCTTCCGCGCCAGGAACATAAGTTGTGTGACAAAGTCCCCGCACTGACTCCTTGTTCCCTTGCTTCCTAACAAGGAGTTCTTCCTCCGCGTTGCGCATCTCCACTTCCGTGTGGAAGTAAGAGTTTAGCGCCGATACTAGGGTGGCCCAGTCGTATCTTTCCTCCACCGTCAAGTTCATCAGTGCACTCTGCGCCTTGCCGGTTAACCGATCAATCAGCCAACCCGCCCATTCCGACTCATGGATGTTATACATCGTCAGGATCTCCACCAGGTGTTGCAGGAAATCCAACCAGGTCTGGTTAGAATCTGGCTTATTGAACTTTTGTAAGTTCTTGATCCTGTCCTTGAATCGCACCGAAGTCGGGACAGTAGGCTCGTCAACACTGTCGTCACTGTCCGATTCGTTCTCCGAGCTGCTCCGTCTCCTGGATCGTCGCGACTTGCGTTTCGCGTGGCCCTTCTTCGCTTGGCCCTCTCGCGTTTTCCTATGTTGCTCCGCGGCACCCACGAATGGGGATTGGTAATACCCCTGTCAAATAGGGATCCAGCATCGCACTCTCACTGAGTGGACTCTCCTGTCGGTCAGTCACGCATCCATCCTCGCTGAAAGGGAGTTTCACACGCCTGTGCGTGCACTGCTATTTGAGGGACGGACTGTAATCTCGACTCGCTGTTGCACAACCGTGCCCTCAACTTCTTTTTTTGTCCCTTGCTTCCGCCATCGCTACAGCCGCTCTTAGAGAGGCCAAAGGATCGGAGCTGAGATCTCGCCTGCTCATCCTTGATCCTTGTTTTACTTGATGGGTCAGGGTTTTGGGGTCCAACGGCCTCTGCTAGGAGAGCGATGACGGCTCGTCGTCATTTTGCTTTCCCCTTCTTCGGCTGTGACAGCAAACACTTCTTGATCCGTCGCCTCGCTGACACAGCTCCAACTCGCCCGACGTTAGATCGCCCAGCGAGGCTTCTCGTGATTCGCACTTGAATCTTCTCGCGCTGCCATGCATCCAGAACCCCTGCACGTCCGTCGCCACAACTCAGCATGTTGGCCGGGTTGGCCCCACCAGGAGGCCCCCTGAAAATCCCGGCCCATTCACGTCGCACTGCGATGGCGGTGGAAATCCCCTTTTCTACCAAACCCTTGTCGACGTTCGGCGTATTCAGCTTCAGGCTCGCCAAGGATTTCATCCTGGGCGCCCCAGTGGCAGAGCGAGAACCACTGATCCACCTCCCTCTGCTGCCGCTAAACCCCGCTGTCCGGCCCTCTCTCTCGAGTCATGACCGCTTTTCCTCACACCGACGTGACCTGGTTCAACTGCCTCCGGTCTCCGCTCACCATGGGGGGGAAGGGTGAGCTCATCTCGCCCCCCTACTGCTCGCATTCATCCTGCTGCCACGTCGCCTCCCTCTTGTGAGATACTGCTGTCCTCTGTCCACTCGCTGGTCGCCCGATGCAAGTGTGCTGGTGAAGTATGGTGAACGTCGTCGCCCCTCCCCTCTTCTCTTCTTCGTTGGTCCGTTACCCACGTCCCAGTCCGTGTCATCCTCGCTCAAATGTTCAGATCGCGGACTGTCGCTGATCCCGATTCCCCGCATCAACTAAATCGCCACCTCGCGGCTGTTCACTGGTGTAGTGCTAGTGACATGTTGGATTGCGGCTGCTCTGCTCGCGCTTGGGGTGCATTGCCACCTGTAGCAGAATCTTTCTCCTCTGCGGCCCCGGGCCTGATGGATTTGGTGGCAAGGGTGGCATGGGCTGAGGCCCTGTCGCACCCCGCCAGTCATCCCCACCAATTTAGGGTCACGAGGGAGCTGTCCGTGTCGCCATGCGAGCCCACTCTCTGGCTTGTCTGTCCCTCCTCTGTGCCTTCCTCACTGAATCCATCGCGCCTGTGAGTCATTACTGACCCCTCGCTATGGCAGGATTCGCCTCC
>JAGTTF010005818.1:0-22091 GCA_019095985.1 Streblospio benedicti
GTGCACTTAAGGAAAAGAGGGAGCGCACTTACAGGATTTTATGAAAAAAATACTATGAAAATGAAGTGTTTTGATGGCAAATGGGGAGGGGCGTCCCCTGCGCCCCCTGGATCTGCCTATGATGCAGCCTGACACAGTTTGCTGTCACAGACACGTGTGTTCTCAACGTAAAATAATCACACTGCACACAGCACATCGTGGGGTTCACGGCTTCCCCATTCACACAGCCTACAAAGTCCATGTTCATGGTATAAGTAATAAGCCGGAATAGATATGGATGCACATAACAGGGCTTACTTACCATGTGTTTTATAGTCGTATCTGGTTGTGTATGTTGAGAAAATTTATCCCTAAATATTCGTAAGGGGTGGACCATTACTTAGTTGGGGGGTGAGCGAGTAAAATATGGAAAAAAAATTGTTTGTTCACCGCACATATGGGAAAAAATGTTTGTTCTCATTTGTAAAGAAAAAAAATTGTTTCACTCATTTTTACTTACAGTATGTTTATTGATGGCAGTGATGCTGATGTATTTCTTCTGTATTCTGTATTTCAAACATTAACACGAATATTCTGAATATGCCAAATACTTTATTATCTCAATAAGTATCACTAATTTTGTGCTAAATCCATTTAAACTTACAATAATTGTCTTAATATTTTCGGAAGAAATCCAATGAATCTCTTTACAAATCTACTTTATTATCTACTTTCTCTGAAAGCAAAGGCAATTTTTCACACTGAAATGATATACATTATGAGAGGTCCCTCCCCAACTAAGCAATGGGACAGCTTCGGTCAACTGCTCCAGAAAGTCACCACACACATGGACGACGTCTACACAAGCTCCAGTGTAGATGACGTGTGGGACATGTTTAAGGGCGCATGAGGAAAGGATAACCGACCATATCCCACACAAGATATGTAAGCAACGAGACCAGTTACCATGGGTCACCCCAACCATCAGAAGGCTGATCAGAAAAGAGATAGAATTTGGAAGAAGAGCCGAAAAGGATGAGAGGTACAGAGACACTTTAAAGGCGGTGAAACACCAGCTGCAGAAGGAGATGAGACAGGCCTATTGGACACACTTAGAGACAATTCTAACACCAGGAGAAGAGGCAGGAGAACACCGCTGCATGAAGAAGTTCTGGTCGTTTATAAAACACAGTAGGAAGGATAACATTGGAGTATCATCACTGAGATAGGTTCTAACATCAGACGCCAAAGAAAAGCAAACATCTTGAATAGACAAACTGAATCCGTTTTCACCTGTGACACAGAATACCCAGCTGAACTTAAACTGCCAGACGGAACTTTCCCGTCATGAGGGACATTGAGATAACTCAGCCAGGACCAATTCAAATTGTTACAACAGCTCAACGTGCAGGCTCCAGGTCCAGACGGCATCAGTATGAGAGTACTGAAGGCTCTCCCATCATAATGGCGCCGATGCTGACTATGATTTTCAAGATGTCATATCTCACTGGGACAGTACCAAGGATTGGAGACAGGCATATGTCACCCCCATCCAAAAGGGGATGGACGCCTCAAATTACCGCCCAGTGTCCTTTGACTTGCTAGCCTGCAAATCATGGAACACATCATCACCAGCAACCTGATGGGTCATGCCAGGACACACAAATCACTCTATGAGCTACAACATGGATTCCGGGACCGCCGATCATGTGAAACACAGCTACTCGAGTTCACAGCTGACATCACCAACAATATGCAGTGTGGCCAGCAAACTGACATCCCATCCAATGGACTTCAGCAAGGCCTTCGACAAGGTCAGTCAAGCGGCTCATCTTGAAGCTTCACCACTACGGAGTCAGGGAAGGACCAATGCATGGATCCAGGCTTTTCTCGGGGGAAGGGAACAGCAGGTAGTACTTGACGGAATGACTCGTACAGCGCAAAGGTGAGATCGGGCGTGCCCAAGGATCTGTCATCGGACCTTGTTTATTTCTGTATTATATTAATGACATTCATGAAAAATTTGACATCTAGTGTGCGTCATTTCGCTGATGACACCGCCTTTATATGGTACCATCAGATCTGACTCTGACCGTAAAGTGCTGCAGTGTGACCTCGATCATCTAGCTGATTTGGGAGGCACGATGGAAGATGGCCTTCCACCCTGAGAAAGAGCCAGGTCCTCCGTATCACCAGGAAACTGTAGCTATTGACACCAGCTATGTGCTACATGGGCACATACTTGAAGTGGTAAGTGAGGCACATCTGGGGCTCCTCTTCACTAAGGACCTGACATGGGGTCGGCATTTCCTGCATCACTGGCAAAGCCAACAGGACACTGGGTTTCCTCAGACACCAATCTGCGTATCAACTCACCAGAACTCAAGACCACGGCGTAAATAAGCCCTCGTCGAAAGGCCACTGGTTGAGTACGCTGCAACTGTATGGGACCCATATACTGACAAAGGATGTAAAGGAAGTAGAGAAAATTCAGCGGAGGGCAGCGCGATATGTGCTAAACAGGAACCACCAGACCTCAAGTGTAGAATCCATGCTCACACAACTACAATGGACATCACTAAAGGAGAGAAGACGGCAGGCGAGATTATACATGATGTATAAAAATTCAAAACAACCTAGTAGCTGTTGATAAAGACCGTTATTGTCCAGTGTCCCAAGGACATCCAGGAGGACTACCAATGGGAATCTATGCACAGCAGTCAACCAAGGACTATCACCTAAAGTCCTTCAAAAGCGGTACCATAAGGGACTGGAATCTTCCATCCTATGTGTCACACCAAGCCATCTTGCATAATCTTCATGAGTGAAGGCGCAAGAATATCGGAAGAAGAAGAAGAAGAACATATTAAGCTATAGTATACTGACTTGGAGCACTTTATACTTTGGACTCGGTGCATATAGGAGTGTGAATAGTTTATCATTAAACTTCATGTTCAATTATAAGTGTGTAACAGGATACGTCTAGGCGAGAAACATAATAACACAAGGTACTGTACTCAAGGGACTCTTTGTTTATATATTACGTTACCTGTATAAGGGATTATTTAAACTGATACTTAAATTATTATGTTACTTATGTAAAGGATTACTTAAACTGATACTGATATTGGCATTTGTAATCGCGGGTTTACGTTTATGTTGAGAAATCCTCGGCTGTTGCGGCACGATGTTTCACCTGCCTCACGGTGTTGGGTAGCTTTACAATGTTGTGCTGACATTGTGGACCAATTTTCAAACATTCATACTTTATATTCCTGTAAAAATTGTATAGGTATGGCAGGATGCCGTAGACGATGTATATGTTCTCACACTCAACGAGTTCTAATGCAAGGTATTCAACTTCAAGCAACAACATCGTTTGACAAACCAAATAGCGTATGAAAAGGCTGTGGACAAAATTGATATATCTTTTATTACGTGCTAGGTATGTTGCCATTAATGTGTATCATCAACAAATACATCAACAATTACATAATCAATCTAACGGTTCACGTGGCATAGGTCTGCTCAGTATTTTACAGTGGAAATTATCGTTTAGTTGTACATTTCTTGCTAAAAATGCTCCCAATTTTGTGATACATGCTCCCGATAACTTTTTATAATGTAAAGAGATTTGTCCAACACCATGAGACACTTGATGCTTGAATATGCAAGGGACTTAAAAAGCAACAGCAGCAGTGGCATACAAATGGGGTGCCTTCTCGCACAAACCGTTGGGAATGCTTGAATGTAAAATTAATCAAAATCCAAATGATGAAAATTCGCCATTCATACTTTGCAAGATCCTTTAAAGGTATCCTTTTATCTAATTGATAACGTCTACATACATATACCAGTATTTAATAAATGATTTTATATTCAGATTATCCCGAGCATGGCAGAGAGCAGACAAACCAAAATGGCTGACTTCACGGTAACACCGAGGCCAGACTATGGTACTACAACTATGGCCGCCATGTGGCAGCACCAACAACATGGCTACTTCATAGACCTCCAGGTTAAGGTCAAGGACATGACCATCCCATGCCACAAGCTTGTTCTCTCCACTGCCTGCGAGTACTTCGCATCATTGTTGACTTCCGAATCCAAAGAGAAAGCAGATGATGAAATCCGTTTGGAGAACATAGACAACGATGTGATGATGAACATAATGAGACATTTGTATGGACAAGATGCGACCTTCAAGCTGGAGTCCCTCAAAAAGTGGCAGAGGTGTTGAGTGTGTTAGAAGCCACGGAGATCATGGGGCTATTGGGCATTGTTACTGAAGAGTTTCTATCTAACCAGGAACAAAGTTGAGTCTACAGATGAAGCAACTGGCGAGGAAAAACAAATGGCAGACATTATGAAGACTATAAACTTGAAAAAAAATTACTGGTTTGTTTGAAAGAAGTCTAAAGTCACATCTGACAATCAGAATCTCTACTGGTTTGTTTGGCTGGT
This sequence comes from Streblospio benedicti, assembly GCA_019095985.1. Classification (NCBI taxonomy): domain Eukaryota; kingdom Metazoa; phylum Annelida; class Polychaeta; order Spionida; family Spionidae; genus Streblospio; species Streblospio benedicti. Next base: position 4,444 of record JAGTTF010005818.1, read on the forward strand.
ACTGGTTTGTTTGGAAGTCAAGCAGCAACCACAAGCTTTGGGGGTATGGGATTGTTTGGAAGTCAAGCAACAACTGCGGCATCATCAAGTTTATTTGGAGCCCAGCCGTCGGGAACGACTAGTGTCTCTGGAAATCAATCAGCTGCAACGTCTACTTCTGGAGTATTTGGTTCTCAGACAAGTGGAGGCTCTGCATTTGGAACTGCAAGTTCCAGTAGTGGTGGATTTGGGTTTGGTTCAACACCAAGTAGTGGCGCTTTTGGCCAAAGTACTTTTGGCGGCCAAGCTACTTTCGGCGGCCACGCTACTTTCGGTCAATCAGCATTTGGTCAGCAGTCATCAAGTGGAGCCAGTAGTGCCTTTGGGTCGGCAAGCACACAGCAGCCGTCGACATTTGGTGGTGGCGGAATACCATTTGGGTCAAAACCACAAGCCAGTGAAAGCACATTTGGTTCAAGTGGTGTAGGCCTCTTCAGTGGTCTGGGCGGAAACCCATCTGCTGAGAACGCAAATAAAAATCCGTTTGGGTCCTCCTCGTTTGGTAAAGAAAAAAAATAATAAAGGTGATGTGCATGCTTCGTCGACCAGTCTTGAATTGCCATCTGAACAATAGTTTAATGTAGCAAAGAACCGAATCATTACTGATTTTGAAATTGTTTGTTTGTTGCTATTGGTGTGTATAATGTCTTAAAAAGTAATTTTCATGTTATATTTTTGTAGTGAATCCTTCAATCATTCCTTACGTTATGCAAGATTCTTGAACAATGATTTACTTGAATATAGATTTCAATATTTTTAGATATTTTGAAGCTTACAGTTTGTCATGTTTTAAATAAATAATATATATTTTATTAAATTTTCGTTTTGTGTATGAATATGTCTATGTGTATAACCACATATGTTAACATATAAGTCGTCATAAAGGAGAACAATTCTTTACTTTTCCATTTTATGAAAGCATTGGCAACTCAGGATATATAAGAAATGTAAAATGAATAAAGTGATTGCTACAACTACAAATTTGTAACTAGACAAAAGTGCTCAGAGAGTACAGTGTCGCTAACGCAACATCGACCCATAAAAAATAAAGAAGTTTGCTTTGTAATCAAAGCAGAATTAAAGTCCTACTTGATGCGTGACTCATCCTACTTCTATGTTCTTGGCATTGGATTGCAGGCACTTTCTAAATATGGCGAAAGTGAATAATTATTGCTCATGAGTCGACATTAATATGGTAATTCTGTGCTCTCTGAGCACTTTCATTCCAATATAACCACTATGCCAATTTGATGGTCATGTTTCGAACAGTATTTAAACTATAGTGGAAGAATAGAAAGAAAAATAATTAAACTGGCCCTCTGAAAGTTAAACTCTAATTGGCAAAGTGCCAAAATTGAATACAGTTAATGTTCAGTAGGCATGTAAGCATTGTACAAAGTTTGAATGCTTTATCACAAACATCAACAAAACTATTGCAGAAAATGTTGAAAATGGACCCAAAATCGCACTATGAAAAGCACACTTTAATTGACAAAGTGCCCAAAATCAAATCACTTTGGTGTTGCATCATACCAAATAGTTGTGTAAAGTTGAATGAAATAGGGCGAAGCATAAAAGCTCTAGCTTGTCCGGAGACAAACATACATACATAGATACATACAAACATACATACATAGTGACAAACGAATGAAACACAAGGCTTTCGCTTCAGCTGCTGAAGGGACGCAAAAATACAGTTCATTACTAAAGCAGCAGTCATGGAGCACAACAACCCCTGCACATTTCAGCTTATGTCGTCAGTATGTGTTTTTCGATTACATTGTGACAGTTGCCAACTATGGCTATTGAAAGTGAAACAATTCACCCGAAACACACGAGCATTTCCATTTGGTTGACCGTGAATTGTATAGACTTAAAACACCTTGTTTTCCCTGTTATGGTTCCATCCTCAGGTGGCTGAATATGGTAATATCTTTTCAAGAGATGGGGGGGGGGCTCATAACTAAAACAGGACTGTTAAAACATTAGTGCAATTCATTGCCTATTTCAAGTTTGTAAAGTAAACATAATCCCAGCACTCTGTGTAATATCAGCGGGTGGGACACCAGCTCAAAAGCAAGATTTGAAAACGTATAGCAATTGAGCCCTTGATATTCAGGGTGAATCCCAGACTCTTGGTTAACAATGATACCACATATAATGCGTACTGATGCACAGACTCCAGTTATCAGCTCGTCTGCCAGCGTCTTGCAAACATTTGTACGTTGACGTGAAGCGTTTTGTACGTTAAACGTTTTAATAAGTTTAGCCCTTTCTAAAAATAAAGGCCTATCACTTTTTCTACTGTTCTGCTCTTCATGCTCATTTTATAATACACCTTAAGTCGAAGCTAATTCATAATTCATACTAGAGCCAGTGTGATAGATATATTGTTGGAAGTCAAGCAACACCACTAGCTCTGGGGTACGGGATTGTTGGAAATCAAGCTTAACAACCACAAGCTCTGAGGTACGAGTTGTTTGGAAGTCAAGCAACAACCACAAGCTCTGGGGGTGCGGGATTGTTTGCGTCACGCAACAACCACAAGCTCTGGGGGTGCAGAGTTGTATGGAAGTCGAAAGCAACAACCACAAGCTCTGGGGGTACGGGATTGTTTGGAAGTCACGCAACAACCACAAGCTCTGGGGGTACGGGATTGTTTGGAAGTCAAGCAACAACCACAAACTCTGGGGGTACAGGATTGTTTGGAAGTCAAGCAACTGTTAACCTGGCTCTGGGGTGCAGGATTGTATGGAGTCAAGCAACAACCACAAGCTCTGGGGGTACGGCATTGTTTGGAAGTCACACCAACAACCACAAGCTCTGGGGTGCAGGATTGTATGGAGTCAAGCAACAACCTGAAGCTCTGGGGTACAGGATTGTATGGAAGTCAGCAACAACCACAAACAGCCGGGGTGCAGGATTGTTTAAAGAGTCACGCAACAACCACAAGCTCTGGGGGTACGGATTGTTTGGAAGTCAAGCAATGTAACCAAGAAGCTTTCCTTGGGGGTATTGCATTTGAAAAGCCGCAACAACCACAAGCTCTGGGGTACGGGATTGTATGGAAGTCAAGCAACAAATTTGGGGTACAGGATTGTTTGGAAGTCAAGCAAGCACCACTAGCTCTGAGAATTTTAAGGATTGTTTGGAAATCAAGCAACAACCACAAGCTCTGAGGGTGCAGGATTGTTTGGAAGTCAAGCAGCAACCACAAGCTCTGGGGTGCAGGATTGTTTGGAAGTCACGCAACAACCACAAGCTCTGAGGGGTACACGGGATTGTATGGAAGTCAAGCAACAACCACAAGCTCTGGGGGGTACGGGATTTGTTTGGAAGTCAAGCAGCAACCACAAGCTTTGGGGTATGGGATTGTTTGGAGTCAGAACCGAATCATTACTGATTTTGAAATTGTTTGTTTGTTGCTATTGGTGTGTATAATGTCTTAAAAAGTAATTTTCATGTTATATTTTTTGAAGCTTACAGTTTGTCATGTTTATAAATAAATAATATATATTTTATTAAGTTTTGTGTATGAATATGTCTATGTGTATAACCACATATGTTAACATATAAGTCGTCATAAAGGAGAACAATTCTTTACTTTTCCATTTTATGAAAGTATTGGCAACTCAGGATATATAAGAAATGGAAAATGAATAAAGTGATTGCTACAACTACAAATTTGTAACTAGATCAAAAGTGCTCAGAGAGTACAGTGTCGCTAACGCAACATTGACCCATAAAAATAAAGATGTTTGCTTTGTAATCAAAGCAGAATTAAAGTCTTACTTGATGCGTGACTCATCCTACATCTATGTTCTTGGCATTGGATTGCAGGCACTTTCTAAATATGGCGAAAGTGAATAATTATTGCTCATGAGTCGACATTAATATGGTAATTCTGTGCTCTCTGAGCACTTTCATTCCAATATAACCACTATGCCAATTCGATGGTCATGTTTCGAACAGTATTGAAACTATAGTGGAAGAATAGAAAGAAAAATAATTAAAATGGCCCTCTGAAAGTTAAACTCTAATTGGCAAAGTGCCAAAATTGAATACAGTTAATGTTCAGTAGGCATGTAAGCATTGTACAAAGTTTGAATGCTTTATCACAAACATCAACAAAACTATTGCAGAAAATGTTGAAAATGGACCCAAAATGGCACTATGGAAAGCACACTTTAATTGACAAAGTGCCCAAAATCAAATCACTTTGGTGTTGCATCATACCAAATAGTTGTGTAAAGTTGAATGAAATAGGGCGAAGCATAAAAGCTCTAGCTTGTCCGGAGACAAACATACATACATAGATACATACAAACATACATACATAGTTACAAACGAATGAAACACAAGGCTTTCGCTTCAGCTGCTGAAGGGACGCAAAAATACAGTTCATTACTAAAACAGCAGTCATGGAGCACAACAATCCCTGCACCTTTCAGCATATGTTGTCAGTATGTGTTTTTCGATTGCATTGTGACAGTTGCCAATTATGGCTATTGAAAGTGAACCAATTCACCCGAAACACACGAGCATTTTCATTTGGTTGACCATGAATTTTATAGACTTAAAACACCTTGTTTTCCCTGTTATGGTTCCATCCTCTAAATAGGTGGCTGAACATGGTAATATCTTTTCAAGAGATGGTGGGGCTCATAACTAAAACAGGACTGTTAAAACATTAGTGCAATTCATTGCCTATTTCAAGTTTGCAAAGTTAACATAATCCCAGGCACTCTGTGGTAAATCAATACTATGGGACACCAGCTCAAAAGCAAGATTTGAAAACGTATAGCAATTGAGCCCTTGATATTCAGGGTGAATCCCAGACTCTTGGTTAACAATGATACCACATATAATGCGTACTGATGCACAGACAGTTATCAGGTCGTCTGCCAAAATTTAAACGGCCTATCGTTTTGTACGTTAAACGTTTTAATAAGTTTAGCTCATTTTCTAAAAAATAAAGGCCTATCAGTTTTTTCTACTTTTCTGCTCTTCATCTCATTTTGTAATACACCTTTCGAAGAAATTCATAATTCATACTAGAGCCAGTGTGATAGATATAAACAAACTATAGATGTACATTTCAGTCAGCATTTTGACAGAAGTCAACAGGAAATACTTTACAGTCAGCAGTGAAAACGCACACCATTTTCATGAATTCTTCAACATTAGAGACAAAACGTTCTGAGAACGCTGGATGTTTACTGGGATAAAACTCAACTAAAGCGTCCCAACTGGTTATCAAATAAGATAATTTGTTTTCAAAGAGCCAGACATTGTACGAGCCAGACTAAGTCCATTGCTGCCTGTATCAGCAAATCACAGGTGTTGATTTAAATTGGGAGAAATGCTGAAATGTTGGCCCCGTGACGTCAGCTGTTGTTGCTGCTCCCAGCATTGAGTGAAACTGATACGTTCAGGTAATCGTGATCTAAATCTGCAGACTCCCCGAATCGCTTGGCATTTGTACGTTATTCAAAGCAGATTTGTAATTTGTCATACACAAAACATTCAGCCGGCATCTGGGATCTGGTTATAGCATGAGAGAGGCGCGTGTATTGACGTAGTTGTAGATTTTAGCAGATAATCCATTTCAGAGTTTTACCAAATTATATTAGGTACACAAAACAGCTGTTTAGTTTTCAATTTCAATAGTAATTGTGAAATCAAGCAATACGTATTTGAGTGCAAATTGAAGCTGTCATTCAGAAGACATTAATCAAGGACTGGATGTCACATGACGTGTCACATGACCTTGGTAAGCGCCATGTTGTTTGTCATCACGTGCTATAGAACTCTTTACCACTTCCGGCAGCACGTCTTGGCGCATGAATATAACTGTCCTCACTTAAAGTGAACTGAGTGAGCTTATTTTCAACATTGTAGCAATATACGGATTTTTTGGTGATGGCTTTTTGTTTTATATAAAACATCCTTCATAATGATCATTAAAGCATACGGACTTTTTTGGTGATGGCAGCCACCAAGTTTCCGCCTCCCACTTCTTCTGTCATTACGGACTTCTTTCATTACGGACTACTTCTTGTCATTACGGACTACTTCTTCTGTCATTACGGACTACTTCTTCTGTCATTACGGACTACTTCTTCTGTCATTACGGACTACTTCTTCTGTCATTACGGACTACTTCTTCTGTCATTACGGACTACTTCTTCTGTCATTACGGAGCCATGTCATTACGGACTACTTCTTCTGTCATTACGGACTACTTCTTCTGTCATTACGGACTACTTCTTCTGTCATTACGGACTACTTCTTCTGTCATTACGGACTACTTCTTCTGTCATTACGGACTACTTCTTCTGTCATTACGGACTACTTCTCTGACTTCGGACTACGGACTACTTCTTCTGTCATTACGGACTACTTCTTCTGTCATTACGGACTACTTCTTCTGTCATTACGGACTGTCATTACGGACTACTTCTTCTGTCATTACGGACTACTTCTTCTGTCATTACGGACTACTTCTTCTGTCATTACGGACTACTTCTTCTGTCATTACGGACTACTTCTCCTCATCCACACTAGACCGTTATTTTGTGCCCCAAAGAGCAGCTTCCTGCGCGATGAAAGGAAGAACAGCCTTTTATTGACCTTGTCACATTAACCCGCGCACTGCCTCCATTCTCATCAGTCGGCGCCCTTTTTAGGCTTTACAAGGCGCGTGAGGTGCGTGATTGGGGTCTCTATATTGGCAGATTCGGGACTTGGTCTAAATTGTGTCAACATCTAGACACAGGCTAAAGCACGTGCAGTTTTAATGATGATAGTGATTTTTTCCCCTTGACCACACAAAAGTCATCTTTAACTCTGGTGACAATCAACTACCTGACACATAGACCAATAGTGTGGCATTTATCAGGAATCACGACTGTATTCTTCAGTAGATGATTGTTACTATTCGTATGCAGTTTGTCACAATTTCTATAAAAGTCTCCATGGCAATGCTGGCAGGTTCTCAATGGGGGAATTGTGGGCTCTGGGCGTGCTGAAAATAGTTATAATGTGAGGAGATATACTTGGCATTGCTGCTGCTGCTGCTGCTGCTGCTGCTGCTGCTGCTGCTGCTGCTGCTGCTGCTGCTGCTGCTGCTGCTGCTGCTGCTGCTGCTGTTGTTTTCAATACGTGAATTAATCGTTTTTTTTAATTTTAAAAGCCATATAACAAAATGTTATAGTCCTGGTCCAGCTCTTGCTCTCACGACTTTACAATTTACACCAGGTCATTGGCACACTTATTGATCATCAATTGATCATTTCTCATATGCTTGCAAAACAAAAATTCTCACTGGGAATCAAACCCCGTGACCTTCTGAAAGGATATACTTAGTAACCAACAGGACCTCGTCCTAACATCCACACTCCACCACTGTCACCTGACATCACGCGGCGCGTACTCCGCGTTACGTGAGACGTGGCGCGTTACGTTTCACGTCGCCGCATAACGAGCTTCGTTTGGCGGCGTCATCAGGTCGATTTCCCCCTCAACATCGATGGTCGACACAAATGGGGCTAGTTATACGGCGTGGGTATAAAGTACAGGCTATTTATACAGATGCTGCTGACGAGTATTTGTTGACAAGACCCCAACTTGGTTGTGGCATACACTGTTTGGTCTATTTGTGGATGCAACTGTGAATTTAAGTGCTTAGAGACATGTAAGCTGATATTGATAAAACAACTTGAAACCAAAAAACAAAAGCTTTCCCTTTCTAATAAAATTTAGAAAGGGAAATTTTGGTCCCATGTGTTTTCCTCAGAGACCGGGCAGTAATTATAAAATAGGGTCCTCTGGATTTAACAGGATTCCATGCATACAACCTCGTTTACCCTGGTTTTATCCCTTATTCAGCCTCCTGCTGTAGAGCGTTTTGCCCCAGTTACCAGACAACATAACGGACACGTGCACCCAACTCACGAGAAAATAATGAAAAATGAAATGAGCAGGGGCCTAAAGAACAAAAATGAAACTCTGGTATTTGAAGAGCGCGCGTCGCCCCACAAAATCCAGATAAACGGGATCCCGCCTCGTGCATCATCACACCTGTCAGCTGACGCCGGCTGATAACGCAGAGCTTTGTCAGGAACGATTACGACTGGGCCTATTTTTTAAATGTGGATGGACTAGGTTTTTTAGAAAACCGAACCAAATCATGTGACTTTTGCAATGCACTGTAGGTAAGTTTTAGACAATAATCAACCTCCATCATTCTTCTCCTGCCATCACAGGGTTGATTGAGACTAACCGCTATGTATGGTAACTAGCAGCAAAAGTGGTACTGTAATGATGATCTAACATTGGAACAGGGAAACTCATATCATAAAATTTTGACTTCACCTGTTGCACTGTAGCTGAAAATGCAATGTGATTTGAACTGGTAACAAAAGGTGTAACTTTTATTGAGCATCGAGCTGTTATTGAGTTCTACTTGAATGCCAGCTGGTTGTTGTTATACTGAATTAATACTTTGTAATTTGGTAGAAAAACATGTTATTGTAATATTGCGTCTATAAAGGAATGTGTAATTGTGATTAGAATTCATATTCAAAACTGCAATTGACCCCAAGTCTGTTCTGGGGATTGAGAAAGTCGACCGCTCCCGTGGCTCTGATGACGTCATCAACACATCCAGGCACCGGCGGAGTTTTCAGCAGACGTATCGATGTTCTGAGTTATCGTCAATTTGGTCTTCTGGCAAATGGTCTGGTTTCGTGTAGGACTTGCCATATGTCTGTCTTACTTCATCACTGCGTGATTATGTCTATCAAAGGTCATGTTTCATTGGTGGTCACTTGTTTAGGAAAAAAGCTGTAGCATCTTTAAATCATGCTATAAAAACTGCATGTAATTCGTTGTCAGAAAAATGCTTACATGAGTCGTCTCTTCATTTAGCAGTTTATGTGTTGCAATTAATATAAATGTTAATATGTAATAAAACCTGTTACCTGTATTTAATCACGGACCCCTAGACACGACCCTGGGTCGTGCGTCAAAAGCTGCTGTTTTCTGTTTGCGGCTGATTAATGTTGAGGTTTTAGCCTTCACTTTGTGCTGGAAACATGATGCTGGTTTGTGGGTAAAGTGTCATTTACTCATCGCAGGGAGCATATGTCTTGGTGTCTGTGTTTCATGATGGCAAATCTTAAGTAATGCAGACCGCTATATTTAGCACTGCATGCGATACAACCCAACATAAAGGTAATTCAGAAATTGGCCTTTGACGCCTTTTTGAAAGGTCACTGTGCTCATCTACGTTTTCATCAGACGTGATGCACAGCCATCGTAAGTCTGAGCAATTCACAAACAAATATATGATATATAGAATATTTCACCTCAGTTTAATGGTAAGACCAGGGAAGTGATTGATTGGCTTAGGGAGCACTGCATGGTAATTAGGTACAATTCACAACATCATTCACCAACACAGTACCAACAATCGAACATAATATAATACAGAATACAGCACATAGTTCTACATTGAATATGAAAAGTATTGAACCCATGTCAAACTCGTCAATGAGTTCAGAAAGTTGCTGAAATTGAAAAGTATAGATCATAGTCTGCAAATCAAATATACAAACAACAAAAATACACTACGGCCCTGCTCCCGACCCTGCATGGCAGTGTGTTTCAATTTGTCAACAGTTTAACCCCCCCCCCACCCCACACACACACACACACCCCCACCCACACACACCACCCCCACCACCACAAAGCCAAGACCAATCCCTGCCCCCCCCCCCCATTGCCAAGTCCCCGTCTGCCGCCATCGATAAGATTCACGGCCAAAGTCTGCTGGGATCACGGCCAAAGTCTGCTTCCTCATTTCCACCAACAGCTGTCAGAATCTCTGCCAAACATCACCAGCGCCAGACGCCAAGCCGAGTGTGACGGAAATAGATCAGTTTCCACTAAGAATAGCTCCGTTTTTTTGATCGATCACGTTCACGTTTGACGTTCGACGTTTGACGTAGCGCGATTTATCGTGTGGCAGACGTAAAGCGTCACTGGCGAGGTCGCCTTTTTTTTTTTGCCAGGTTTAATCTTCCGGGATCTGATTATAGGAAACTGGGTCAGTTGCGTGTTGGGTTCTGTCATCCCACGGGGATCAAAACAGTGACTCGCTGATTGGTGGAGGTTTTTACAGATAAGTTTGGCACGCCATGCAAAATCCACAAAATTATAGTCAAAAGTCTACATTCATTTTCGTCCAGTTCAAGATTAAACCATGTTTCATTAGTTTGAAATCTGCCCAAATCGTCCTGTTTTCGCAATCAAGATGAGCATCAATGCATCTAATGATTGCAGTCGTGTTTCCCGGTGTTGGATTTCGCGTGTAATCTCTAGCAATGCATGTCAGATGGTAAACAGTGGTTTTGTGAATGTAGGTTGTTTTATTGGAACTGAACATTTCACCATCATTTATAAAGACCTGGACACCCAACGTAAACTCTCGTACTGTCAGTTGCACGCATCCAAACTAATATTAAATGGCGCCTACATATGTATGGACAAAACAGTGCATGTAGCTCCCTTAATTAGGGTTGAAGACGCCCCCCCCCCCAACCCCAGCCGATGGATAGAATATCTTGCTCTTGTCAACATATGGAAACTTGAAATCCCCCCATGGGGAACATTTACAGGGACAGTGGGGGAGTTGGTAGGACATGTAATTGTATATGGCAGTGTGTGTGTGTGTGTGTGTGCGTGCGTGCGTGCGTGCGTGCGTGCGTGTGTGTGTGAGGGGAGGGATTGATATTTCCCAGCACATTGTGTTTGTAAATCATACGATGGTGATTTCAGTTTCTCATACCCCAGTGGACTAATAACTGCCATCTCCTTCTATCAAATATAACCCTGAAGGCTTCCATGCGGTGTTATCGTGTGAAATGCCAGAGCGATCGATTCTCATAATAAGTCCGAGGATTAGCGAATTAGTGAGAAACTCGATAATCGCTTTGATGACGTCACCTAATCCCAGAGGGCCGGCGGCGGCGGTCGTTAGTGAAGCAAGTGGCTGCTCAGGGGTGACAGCGGGGTATTTGCTGCTCACTGGGGGTGGCCGCAACGGGGTTATTTAGAGGTATGTACAGTCGAACCTCCAATTAAGAACCCCTCTCTATTAAGACCACTTTTCACGGCCCCAAACCTTCATGAAGCTACCAAAATGAGCTTCTGTAAAGAGACCACCTCACAATGGTTCCAATGGTGGTCCTAACTCATGAGCCCCGAGGTGTGCATGTTTCATAAGGCTCAGTTGTAATCGAACCAGCCTATGGAGTGTGTAAAAAAGTCGCAATAACTGCTCTTATCACAGAACAGTGGAGTCAGAGACGCCAGAGGCAAGAGGCGTAAGTCTCGGTGGAGAGAGCGCCTGTCAGTGTCGAGTAGGCAGCCACACTATAAAACAACGCAATAGGCGTAAATAAAACTGCTGCCTGCTCCAGTAATGACAGGACTGTGGCTGTCACACACCTGCTTCCGTACCCGTGCTGCCTAAACCATTGCTTTCACCGTACTGTCGCCGTAGCACTGATCCCCACAGTTTCAGCCATGCGGTTTTACCATAGAGGCAGCAGTAAAGAGACAGTACTGCCGGCTGTGCCCACCACAGTACATGCAGGAACGGTAATTATGTCATACGTAAAAATAAACGTCAAACGTCCTGTTGACGTAGCCCCACAGCCCCTCTCTGACGTGTCACCCATGAGTACTTGCTCAACACGTCACCAGAGATATGGACCTCTCCCCAGAGCCGAGTGTTCGCAAAACATAATAAATCGTGCCGCCTAAAGCCCCAGTCTCTGTTGTCCTCGTCAGAATACAATAAAGAAAGAACTCAAAATGATACATGAACGTAACTCAACAAATTTTAAGACATTCACAATACACTACAGGTGACTAAAGATGACTACAGGATTTCCAGCTCTTTTTGTTGCCATTTGCACTTTGCGAAATTAAACTGCAAGCAAAATACCACAATAAACACCCACGAATATACACTCGTACATCAGCTATAATAATCATTTTACAAGATAGTGTATGATAAGAAAGTCTAGTGAGTTTTGTGATAGCCGTGAAACTTATGACTTCTAAATGCAAACCCTGTGCGAGTGTTATAATTGGTTGGTGTTTTTACTTGTGACAAATGTCTTTCCGATGCGCATTTGCATCACAAATCTCCCCCAGTATCAGCCAGCAGCAGGTGGCCGGCAGGTGCGTGATTGGCAGCACGTGCTCATCAGCACAGTGAGCCTTTCATTTTCCCTCTCCTGCTCTGTAACCAGCGACCCGCGAGTGGCCAGTCTATGCCCGTGGTCTGGCCCAGTGCTGTAGCTCACATCCCCGGTATCAGCCGGTGCCACACCTCCAGTGGAATTGGAACAGAACGGCTCATTTGCTGAGGCTGATGGTTCTCTCATCACGTGACCGCCCACAGCGAGGCTGTAAACAATGAGGCCACGTGGTCAGAGACGCCACATTGCTCTGTTTTTATGATGAATCAGTGTTGTTTGTTTTGTGCACATACAATGTCATACATGTACAGTAGAACCTCCAATTGAGACCACCGCTCTATCGAGACCACATCTATATTAATACGACTTTTCACGGTCCTAAAACCTTCATAATGCTACCAACATGAGCCTCACTATAGAGAGACCACCTCTCCATTGAGACCACCTAACACTGGGCTCAAAGGCGGTCCTAATAGCGAGGTTCTACTGTAATTATACAAAACAACAAGGGGACATGCAGTGAGACATCTACAAACTGGCGTTAAAAGACAGATCCAAGTTTCTCCTAAACGTTGGGCGTCAATAGGTTTTTTGCAGAGGAAAGTGGTCACTTTCGTGAAATGACTAGATGTTGTCTTTTGCCACGGCGACCCTCGGATTATGTCCCATAAAACCCTCCCCACTCAGGTCACTAATGGGCCCGTGCCGCCGCCACCGCCAGGCCACTTATCTCACCTCCTCCATAGGGTGACACTTATTACAGGGGAGTCGGGGTCTGCATATCTCAAGATAACATAGGGATCCCATTATTTGAAAATACATTCAATATGGCCGCTGTTTTCAACATGGCCGCTGGGAAAATAAACTCTATCAATTTCCTAGAATCTGCTACTGTCAACTATCGACGATTAACGCTCTGGAAATTTAAGGAAGCGTACCATTGTAAAAACAAACACATACTAGCTTTTGTATTTGAGTATAGAGCTGGCAGCGAGATGGCGACTGGGTCTGTGCACGTAGGCTGTATATTACCATGTTTACACATCATCCCAGTTCATCTTTCTGAAAACTCGCTCAGCCCACCTCCTCTGACCACCTCACCTGAGCACCACCCCCCCCCCCCCCCCCCCCCCCCCCCCCCCCCCGCTCACCCCATCAGCTGCTCATTACCCCGCAAACTGAGACTTATCGCCCTGATGGCCGCGGGAGGACAATTAGCCGGATATGTGGGCAGCGAGAAGCCACTACGTCCATGTGAGGCCGTGGAGAAGGTGACATTTATCAGTGGGTGCTGAGAGACATTGATTTGGTTTCATTCATAGTGATGCCATCAAAATGACACATGTAGTTTTCTGTCGACTTTCCCGTGCACTGCCCTCTATTGGATGAGCGGCTTTTTGCTGCACGAGTCCATTACTGGGACCAAAATCACACATTAAGTGCTGCTGGGACACAGTGCTGCTGGGGGCCTGATGGGTCTATCATGGGGGTCCCTACAGGGGGTCAGATGCTGGGGTCATCGCGTTATCCCTACAGGGGTCATGGCTCCTCCACACGGTCACGGTCCTTGCAAGGGGTCATTGTCTCAGCATTCAGCTTCTGGGGCCACGACCCCTACTATACCGTACCATTAGACAATAGATAACTTTAACATAATCAGCCACTATTGATCTGGGGAATGTTCATTTACAATATCTTTAATAGATGGGATACATGCGTCCATTTTGAGGCACATGTATGCAAATGAGCTGCTCTGATTGGCTGCAGGCATAAAGTAACTTTATGTAGTTTGACTGTGACATTGATGAATGACACAGTACACTGGGATGTGTTAAAATGGAGAACTCCCATTAAGTAATCTGTCCATCAGGCTTTAAACGTTTGAAACCATAACAGGCCAAAATTAACCAGCACTGGGCCACCGGGTAGGCTCTATGTCGTAGCCTGGACTTGAAACACAGGGGCTGCATACAGGAGAATAGGTCACCCCCCCCCCCCCCCCCTCCTCCCGTCAGCCGTGATCATCTCACCCGTCCCCGCCTCTCTCATTTCTGGCTCTGGTAATCACATTTATAACACAGCCGGAGAGAAGCGCCTCAGGGACAGCAGAGTTATTTGTCTCACACTGGACGCCTCGAGAGCAGCTTGCCGAGGTGATTACAGACACACATGTGAAATGCGTGTGGCACTTTAAATCAGATGTACAACAGAACTTCCAATTCAGGCCACCTCTGTAATGACTGTAAAGAGATCGACTTTAACCTCAATACACAGACCACTTGTGTATTAAGGTGAATCACAAGAGTGATCTTAACACAGAAGCCGTTGTATTGTATATGTGTTAACAGTAACACTTTCTTCTCTCCCCAATAGATATAAAACCTGCTTTTCCCACGCCACATTAGAAGCCCCCATATTACCCACCATCAATCCCACTGAGTATTAAGCAGATTTCTCCTATCACCATTCGCCGCATGCCCGGCGCCCGTAATCCCCTCGTGGAGGACTTTCACGCGACCGGCGCCGCTCAAAGGATCAAAGATGAGCAATTTTCATGAAGTGAGCACAATGAGCGAAAGCTGAGGGTTTTCATTTCTCACCTGCCACTAAGTGAGGGGCTGGAGTGGGGGCCTCAGTTCGCGCCACGCTGATTGGTTGGTTTAAGGAATAACTTGATGTATGATTTCCCCTACGTTCACACAAGTGTTCTCTTCAGGAAAATACATTTTTATAATCAAATATTGTTGCATCAGATTAAGGAAATCAGCCATTTCTGAATTTTATTCACCCATTATGATATTATAATGTAATCAAAGGAGTCAGACTCCTGAAAAGCCGAGCTTGCTGTTATAAGTCTCTCTTGAATGAAATGTGCGTGAAATTACTACAACATGCGATATAACTCGGAGTTGTTGCATGCATGCTGGATAGACAGAAAAGAACAAACACACGAGCCACATGCTTGCATATGTACTGGCGTATTGATTTTGATCGGCTGCGGCGTTTGCCAAGCTCATTAACATCGGCGATTGTCGTTCCATTAATGAATTCAAATTGGGCACTAATTTCAGCGCGTATGGATGTGCTTATAGTAAACGTAGTAGGCGGTGAAGAGGGAACATAATGAAATGCCTACGACGGCTATAAAGCTCGAGTCTTCTGCAAAGCTCGGCTTTAAAAACACTTGTCTAGTTTTGATCATACATGAGAACGTTATGATGTAACTAATTTATTATAAAAAAAAACAAAGAAAACACTCGTTGACTGTGAAAGCTGAGTAGATTTTAGGACGAATGACTCACCCAAGGCCAAAAAAGTCACTATAAACTAAACGAAATGCACACCCCTTTCACCCATATTTAGGAATTGCACCAGGTCCCGAATCCTGTACTTTTGGTGCTTTCCTCTCCAGGCTAGAGTGAGGTAAAGGTGAGAGTGAGGTATAGGTGAGGGTGAGGTAAAGGTGGGGGCCATCAGAGCAGCAATCAGTACACTGTGACCCGGTAACAGCTGGTAGAAGGGCGCGGGCTGATGAAAAGGCACCTTGGCACCTTGTGGTGATGTGTGGTAGTTTCAGTTCAAAACCCAAGTCTGACGCTAACAATAGGAATCTGTAGAAACATTGATACACATGTAGGACAGGAGATGATTAATATGCACAGATAAATCCAGAGGGAGCGCATCCCGTGTTTCCACATGAAAATTTAATGTTTATGCTTCTGTTTTATTAGCATGGCTGAGAGCTTGATTGTTTCACATATCCAGCGGTTACGACCCTTTCACCAACACTTGGATAAACCATTGCTGTGTGCTTCTGTGGCCGAGTGATTAGAGAGTTGGACTTGTGACCTGAGGGTTGTAAGTTCGATTCCCAGTTGGGTCTGCTGGTGGGTGTTGAGTAAACTCATGCCTAATAGAGACATGTCTTGTGAGTGATGGGCACGTCTGTGCTAAGGTTGGGCGATGAGATGGAGGAGTTGTGAAACACAGGTGTGAAAAGGATACCAATGATCTGGTGGAAATATAAAGTCAGGGACAAGATAAGGGGATAATGACTAGGGAGCTTGACAGCAGAGAAAGAGAATATAATTGAATCCACATTCAAACTTGTGGAAAACACATTAGCGTAATTTCAAGAGTTTTTCATTCTATGGCAACACTTAACAGCAATGATTATCCTTTATTTATGTGTACAGAAAAATAAATGCACATAAAATTGAACTAGTCAGATTTGTACTAATTTTATTTCAAACTTCAAAACAGACAATACACACAAAAGTCTACAAAGTGACATAGTATAGATACAGTTAGGTGAAACTTAAAAATCTGTATAGAAAATAGAATGATGCAGAATCAGACGTTCAGATCTGTGAGGAAAGTGTCTGTCAAATATGTAAAAATAACAGAACTACTTTTGGTGGCAATTCTAGAATCCAGCCTAAAGTACAAAGAAAAATCTGGTGCAGACAAAATAGACTGCAACAAAATCACGCTGGGCAGGTAACTTTTGAAACAAGCTAGTGATGAAATTTCAGGAATTTTGTCAACACCTGCTAAAAATACTCTAAAAACTATTTTACAAAAGAGATGTTCAATGTGTAATAACCGCTCACTTCTTGGCATGCACAGTCATATGGTGCCTTTTCAAGTGGCTTCCAAGTGTAAATGATTTGTCACAAATGTGGCAGTAAAATGGTTTCTCACCAGTGTGTGTGCGCTTGTGTCTCTTCAGATGAGAACTTTGAGAAAAACATTTACCACACTGATCACACTTGTATGGTTTCTCTCCCGTGTGAGTGCGCATATGCTCAACAACAGCAGACCTTTGAGAGAAACTTTTATCACAAACTCCACAACCATAAGGTTTCTGACCCGTGTGAGTTCTCATGTGGGTTTTCAGACTTCCCTTTTGGCTGAATGATTTCTCACACACTGTACATTTATATTCTTTCTCCCCAGTGTGGATTCTCATGTGTTTGGTCAAGGTGCTACTGACACTAAAACACTTGCCACATTGGCTACACTCATAAGGTTTATCACCCGTGTGAGTTCTCATGTGGGTTTTCAGACTTCCCTTACAGCTGAATGATTTCTCACACACTGTACATTGATATTCTTTCTCCCCAGTGTGGATTCTCATGTGGCTGGTCAAGCTGCCTTGTTGGCTAAAACACTTGCCACATTGGCTACACTCATACGGTTTCTCACCAGAGTGAGTTCTCATGTGGTCTCATGTGGCTGGTCAAGGCGCCACTGTTACTAAAACACTTGCCACATTGATTACAACTCGTACGGTTTGTCACCAGAGTGAGTTCTCATATGGATTTTAAGATG
>JAGTTF010005818.1:27756-54878 GCA_019095985.1 Streblospio benedicti
AAATTATGCACATGGATCCTTTGGGAGCTGCTGTACCTTATGACCATGTCAGTATGGCGGAGTCTGTTAAACATTTATCAGTGAAAAGTGAACTTTTGGGAAGATATGTATGGAAGCCAAGGGAGATCAGAAGGGTTTCTTGTTCAAACAGGCATAACTTACTTTTAACATTATGTGCTAAAAGTCACCATATTAATTGAGTGTTAACATATAATTATATTGTAGCAAATTGTATAAAATACCTTGGATTAAATAAGGTTTGGTGCCCGCCTTTTCACAGCGATCGGCAGTCATCGCTACACTCCACTGCAGAATTCAAAATGACAGAAAAAATCTCGTCAAATTCACATTTTAAATTTAGCCTAGATCACTCTGCTTTTGATGACATTGCCGTGCTAAAAACATGTGATGATAGGCTGACAGTTTTGCTTCATATCCATTTATATTTTATCTGAGCTAACACGCAAAACTCCTAGTTGATATTTTAAGGATCGACAGAAATAGCTGGGAGAGAACCTCCATAAGAAGACCACCTCTCTATTGTGACCACGTCTGGTCCTTCAGGTGGTCTCACTAGAGAGGTTCAACTGTATCTAGAGATGTGGTGTTATTTTGAAGTTCACGAAGCCAGCAGACAAGCAAAAACCCTCGGATGGAATTATAGTGACTTGTAGTTCTTATTGCTTACATTTTTTTTTTTTTTTGTTTTACTAAGTATTATGTTTAAGCGCATTAGAACATTTGTCTTGAATAATGCGCTCTGCAAATTTCCATTATCATTATTATTTATTATCAGCTTGCTTGCCAGAGACAACACACAGAAGAAAATAATTGAATCCACAAGCAAACTTGGGAACAACACATGAGCGTAATTTCAAGAGTTTTTCAATCTACAACAACATTCAACAGCAAAGATTATCCTTTTTTATCTCTATTGCAAAATGAACACATATGAAATTGAGTCAGATTTGTAGTAAACTTATTTGAAATCATAGTATACACAGTCTACAAAGTTACATAATATAGATACGGTTAGTTATTTACATATTTCCATTCGGCAGTCTTTAATCAAATGGTTCAGAGGTCTACAGACTTTACATATTGTACATTTAGTTTCTCTAAGAAGTAAAAAAAATGATTTCATATAATAAAGTACAAACCTCGATTTTTATCTATATAATAAAGTACGGAACAATCATAGAATCACTACTACAAGGCCGCCCCCTGTAATGAAGTACAAAACAACTATTTTTATTTATATGATAAAGCACAGAACATTTATAGAATTCACTACAACATACTAGTATATTCATACTACTTTTGGAAGCGAATTCTAGAATCTAGCCTAAAGTACTAGTAGAAAACCTAAAATCTGGTGCAGACAAAATAGACTGCAACAAAATCACGCTGGGCAGGTAACTTTTGAAACAAGCTAGTGGTGAAATATCAGGAATTTGTCAACACCTGCCAAAAAATACTCCGTAACTTTTTACAAAAGAGATGTTCAATGTGTAATAACTGCTCACTTCTTGGCATGCACAGTCATATGGTGGTTTTTCAAGTGGCTTCCTTGTGTAAATGATTTGTGACAAATATGGCAGTAAAATGGCTTCTCACCAGTGTGTGTGCGCTTGTGCATCTTCAGATGAGAACTAACAGCAAAACATTTCCCACACTGATCACACTTGTATGGTTTCTCTCCCGTGTGAGTGCGCATATGAGTAACAACATCAGACCTTTGAGAGAAACTTTTATCACAAACTCCACAACCATAAGGTTTCTGACCCGTGTGAGTTCTCATGTGGGTTTTCAGAGTTCCCTTTTGGCTGAATGATTTCTCACACCTAGTACATTTATATTCTTTTTCCCCAGTGTGGATTCTCATGTGTTTGGTCAAGTTGCTACTGTCACTAAAACACTTGCCACATTGGCTGCACTCATAAGGTTTATCACCAGTGTGAGTTCTCATGTGGGTTTTCAGATTTCCCTTTGGCTGAATGATTTCTCACACAATGTACATTGATATTCTTTCTCCCCAGTGTGGATTCTCATGTGGCTGGTCAAGGTGCCTTGACACTAAAACACTTGCCACATTGGCTACACTCATAAGGTTTCTCACCAGAGTGAGTTCTCATGTGGGTTTTCAGATGTTCCACTTTGGCTGAATGATTTCTCACACACTGTACATTGATGTTCTTTCTCCCCAGTGTGGATTCTCATGTGGCTGGTCAAGTTGCCTTGTTGGCTAAAACACTTGCCACATTGGCTACACTCATAAGGTTTCTCACCAGAGTGAGTTCTCATGTGGGTTTTCAGATTTCCTTTACAGCTGAATGATTTCTCACACACTGTACACTGATATTCTTTCTCCCCAGTGTGGATTCTCATGTGGCTGGTCAAGTTGCCACTGTTACTAAAACACTTGCCACATTGACTACACTCATATGGTTTCTCACCAGAGTGAGTTCTCATATGGATTTTAAGATGTTCACTTTGGCTGAATGATTTCTCACACACTGTACATTGATATTTTTTTCTCTCCAGTGTGGATTCTCATGTGGCTGGTCAAGTGGCTTCTGAACTAAAACACTTGCCACATTCACTACACTCATATGGTTTCTCACCACTCTGTATTCCTTTGTGTGATTTTCGACCCTCACTTCTGCTGAAAAATTTTTCAAATGATGTCGACTTCATTTGCACATCACTGTGGTTTGCCATTGCGTCCCAGTTTTTCAATGTGATATTATATTCACTTCTGCACAACTTTAATGTTTGCTAAAACTAAACACAAAACTGACTTATTATAGTAGTTTGGAATAAATATTTCTCCTCCTGTTATGATTATCCACTGTTTGTTGCACTTATTCCTTTTTTTTCTATAATTATCAGTAATTATAAAAAATAACATTATATGTAATATAATGCTATATCTAATTTTCTTCTAATTTTGCTACTTGTCTAACTAATAAAACAAAATTGGACATGCATGATTATGATATTAAATATTAAATAAAATTTACTGTTTTATCAGAATAGTGTTTATTAAAGTCTGTTTGAATATCATATTAAACAGCAAAATTTCACATTTACGATTTCTAGTCACAATGCAAACTCCTTGACAGGTGATCTCTTTGTATAGAGGACTGCCATCTAATATGGATTCAGGAGCACACAAAAAAATCAAATAATTATGACTCAGATGTTCAGGTGCTGCATTTTAAGTTTTCATTCCCACAATTTTATGTTTAAGAAGCTGGAACAACGACACTGTTAATTTTTAGAGCAGCTTTACTCATAGTTCATAAGAAGGAAATGTTCACTTAAACACACAAATCTCAACATTTCAAAACTATAACTTTCCTATAATGTCTAATTTGATGTTTTCGTGGTTTGATCAGGTGCGAGCTACATTCAGCGTGGGTCCATCATTCATTATACAGTATTAAGTATTCTGTATATTTGGCCTGCATCACTAGGTCTCATTGTCAATAGTGTATAGTTTCTTTTACGGCTGTATTCTTGATGAGATGAATTTTTGTTTTAAAGTCTAATTTTTATTTTATTCATAAACGTTTTCGAGCTCCTAAAGACTCCTCTTCAACACCAAAAGGAATGAGTACAAATAAAATATCAATTAGAAACGTACTCATTGGAGTAACAAATAGTCCCAAGTATTTGAAACTTTAAGTTTAAATGCTTCTTTATAGCAACATTCTCTCCTCTGTTGCCGTCGCCGTTTGATACTTGTTTCTTTACTTAAGGGGCATTATTTCACATTTGAAATACTAAACATTGATGACATGGATTGTTTATTTGTTTCGATGGCGTTTGTAAGAGTTTATGTTAAAGTAGTCTCTTTTACAGCCGCCCACTGACTTTCGGTGCAAGGCTCTCAAGCACTGGTACGTCTGTCAACGTGAACTGAAGATCAGTATCGAGGTTTTTCATTGGTTGCTTGTTCCTCCTCATTGTTGATACAGAAAACAGCGCCTCTAGCGGTCAGTTGTAGAGTAATGGTACGATTTCATACCATTACTCCAAATCACACCACTAGAGGCGCTGCAAACAAATGTAAAAATAGTCTCAATCATCTAGAATCTTGTGTGGTTGCTACCAACCAAGATATCATAGCCAGCCTATGGAGGAAATGCCATGACAAAATATGTTTGTAAAATGTTGATTTTTGTGGATATAATATGCTAACCAACCCGAATTCACACGGCGGATACAACATTAACGGATTATATAAGGATCTACAAAAGCACAGTTACATTTGCACCATGTATCATGTAATATTCCACACTGAAATGTACGTTTTCTGGCAAGCCGGTTCCGTATGGGATATCATTGAATGTGAGCGTTATAATGTATATTTTTGTTTAATTTATGCTGTTTTTAATTACCTGATGCTATGGTATAATTGTACAATGGCGATTTAAAAAGATAAGCAACATTCAAAATATGCTACGATTTCAAAACAAACAAAACCATGTACGCATCAAAATGTAAACAAAATATGTTTATATACTACAGTCCTAGTTGACAGACGCTTGCGTAGCCAGCGTCTGTGGTAGAGACTAATGTTAAAGGTGCTGTATCTGACGTGTAACGTAATTACTACAAAATGGGTTAACGTTTGACACGTTTTACGTCATTCTGTAGGTTTACTCTCTGACGCTGGACGTACCATGACGTACACTTCAACTTTAACAAATAAACAGTCAAAAACAGTATCAATATTATAACATAACCATAGGCTGTATAGACACTAAAAATGACTGGGTCCCTTTAGGGTTCATTCTAAGGTGGATCTGAAAGTTTGAAAGTTTGGGGTTCTTCAAATCGTCGGGCATAGGTTTTTTCAAATCGTCGGGCATAAACTATACACTTTAAAATATTATAAAATGGATCCAAAACAGAAAGGTCCCTGTCCTAGCTAAAGCTGGGGCTGGGACAAAAACTATTCACTATTGATAACATTATACAGAAAACTCCTCTATAGGACCATCGTTGGAACCATTTGTGGTGGTCTCAATAGTGTGTGTCTCTATAGAGAAGTTCATTATGGTAGCTTTATGAAAGTTTGGACCGTATTCTGTGGTCTTATTATAGAGGTGGTCTAAAATGTTTTGGTCTTAACTGGGGTTTCTACTTTACTTCTATTCTCGGGGGAAGAAGGCCATAAAGCAGACATTTACGTTTACATGTATAAATGCATTACTCTGCTATAAATGACAGTGATTGACAGTGAAAAAGGGAGGGTGCTGATTTGGGTTCAATAATCAGAAAGTCTGACCCCGGCATCATTGAGCCAGTTAATGTGAAGGCAGCAAAGGTTCTTCTTACGGCTCGGAATCTCTCATGCGGAACTAAAAGGCTCAGTGACACGGCCGTTATGTGGATCAGAAGTAGTCAGGAAAGTAGTTAAAAGTAGTGGGGGAATTTGTCTAGTAAATTTCTTTTGGGTCTCACGACATAATGTGATTGTAATGTTGTGGGGTGGGGGGGGGGGGCAATTCGTAATAAGATCACAGTATAACCTCGAACTGAGAACACCTCTCTTTTGACACTATAACTGTCTACAGTTATTTTAGAAACCAAATAAGTCCTTTTTAAAGACGTTTTTAGGACCTCCAGATAAGAAAAATCAGATCTTTTACTTATATTGAACCACACAACTCCAACTGGATGCATGTTGTCTCATGAGGGTTTCTATCAAAGGTAATATAAACATGCGTAACAAATAAACTATGGGCATTGAAAAAGACAAATTAAGACCTTCAAAGACAACGTCAACCAAAATAAATCTTTTTAAAACAGGGCGACAGGCACGTCTTATATTGCAGAGTTCACTCCCGTCAAGTACCGGAAATATTTTCAGAAAAGAGCGTTATTATTTCATGATGCCACGCCCACTTCCCCCACACTAACTATAGGAGAATGGCTCACGGACTAGTCCCGCATTGAATCAATGTAAACATTGTTTTTTTCATTGAAATTGAAATTCCCTCCCACACAGTTCAGACTAACTTGAAATTGATTTGCACGTTTCATAGGCACGTGCTCTAAATTTAGAATATCCAGGGTCACCCATATGTGCTAGATACGCCAAACCCACTAACAAATATGACTACCGATAAGTGTCACTCAAAATAATCGACATCCATAAGAGAATGCGCGTTGTTTCTTAATGTTGTGCGTTGTGCGTACTATAGACTGTCTTTGCTTAACGTATATCGTTTGCCTTGTATTGAATCGGCTAGATCACCAATATATCTACATATTACAGGTAATAGAACGTGTTATACGTTGCCATCATGTTAAACATGTGAAGTGATCCTGACGTGTTAACTGCGGAGTGATAAATATCCTTTAGCTTCCAATGTCTTCATTATTCACTTGTATTCTTCATTCGCACATCAAATCATATATATATATATATAACAGACAATATCTACATCAGCCTATCATAATAATGAAACTGCTGTGTATTCTATACTTCGGACATAGTGACAATTAGTACTAGACGCATTGTTAATGCTGCATGGTGGTTACATACAGACACCAGACATGCTGACATGCTTGTCTGCATGTTCACCTTGAACCATATGATCACAGAACGTGACTTACATACATGCTTCATGACCAAGTACGTTTCACCTTGATCTACATACTGAGGCTAACAACATGTCATATCGCTGGACACAAGTGTACACAGCTGTACATGGTGCGTTACCAGTCGAACCGCGTAACATCCCTCTTTCTTACAAAATTAAATTAAGACATTAATTTAATTTGATACTCATTCATTAAGTATTATAATATAACGAGACATTATGTATTTAATAATATATAACAAAGAAACCCTATATTACATCTTGTAAATGGTATACCCTTGACATTAATTTTGTACCATACGATAGTATTCACATTATCCTTAATTCTTAACATGACATACTTATGGTTAAGATCTAAACATTACACATTTTTAACAATCGAACATATCAAGTATAATACCAAAACCAAAACATAGTACGAAGTATAGACGTAGCTACATATGTATGTTCATTTATACATTAATCGATCAGGTGGTTTACTAATTCTACTTGACTTCCTAACTGGGTCAGATGTAAACTTAGTTGGCTTTGTCTTAACAGTCTCTGGGTTTTGTTTACTGCACATGGGTGTTGGGTTATTGTGTAAGCTATTTTCTAACTGTGTCTTATTGTTAGATGTTTCAGATGTGTTTGTCTTAACATCATCTTGGATATCTCGCTGGTATGTGTATTTCACGAAGCCAGCAGACAAGCAAAAACCCTCGGATGGAATGTATAAAGTGAATTATCAGCCTGCTTGGCAGAGACAACACTGAGAAAGAGAGAAGAATATAATTAAATCCACAAGCAAACATTAGCTTAATGTAAAGATTTCTTTCATTCTATGACAATGATTATCTTATCAACAGCAACAAATATCCTTTATTTATCTGTAAAGAAAAATGAACACACATAAAATTGACAGTCAGATTTGTACTAAATTTATTTCAAATAATAGGAGACATACATTTATTTCAAATATTAAAACAGAAAACATACACAAAAGTCTACAAAGCTACATAATATAGATACAGTTAGTTATTTACATATTTCCTTCGACAGTCTTTAATCAACTGGCTCAGAGGTCTACAGACTTTACATATTGTACATTTAGTTTCTCCAAGAAGTAAAAAAAGTATTTCATATAATTAAGTACAAACGACGATTTTTATCTATATAATAAAGTATGGAACAATTATAGAATTCACTACCAAATATATTCATACATCAGTTAAGTGCTGAGGCTTTAGGGAGTGATTCGGTCAGCACTATTTATCATAGGATGGATATCACAGGCAGTATTCATCCATTGTATTTGTGTGGCAATAATGTGATTGGTTGACAGGTTGTGATATGTGTTGTTACAATAAGTAAGGGACATTTTATTAAAGCTTAAATTGAAAAATACAATTGTGTAATTGATATTCTTATGCACTTTTTATTCATAATGCGCTCAGATCTAGCGTAGTCTACTGACACAACCCAACAACACGGCAGGTTAAATGTACACGGTCGGGTTTTCTATAAACCATTGTATATAATAGAATGACTGGTACACACAATAATTTAGCTTAAATGAATTATTCCCATTAACATTTCTGTGTTGTGAAAACTAAAAACTGTTTATTTCTAACTTGATGCAGCATCAGACGTTCAGATCTGTGAGGAAAGTGTCTGCCAACTATGTAATATTGCCGGACTACTTTTGGTAGCAATTCTAGAATCCAGCCTAAAGTACAAGCAGAAAACCTAAAATCTGGTGCAGACAAATTAGACTGCAACAAAATCACGCTGGGCAGGTAACTTTTGAAACAAGCTAGTGGTGAAATATCAGGAATTTGTCTACACCTGCTAAAAATACTCTAAAACTTTTTACAAAAGAGATGTTCAATGTGTAATAACCGCTCACTTCTTGGCATGCACAGTCATATGGTGGTTTTTCAAGTGGCTTCCTTGTGTAAATGATTTGTGACAAATATGGCAGTAAAATGGCTTCTCACCAGTGTGTGTGCTTGTGCATCTTCAGGTTAGAACTTTGAGAAAAACATTTCCCACACTGATCACACTTGTATGGTTTCTCTCCTGTGTGAGTGCGCATATGAATAACAACAGCAGACCTGTGAGAGAAACTTTTATCACAAACTCCACAACCATAAGGTTTCTGACCCGTGTGAGTTCTCATGTGGGTTTTCAGATTTCCCTTTTGGCTGAATGATTTCTCACACACTGTACATTTATATTCTTTTCCCCAGTGTGGATTCTCATGTGTTTGGTCAAGTGGCTACTGTCACTAAAACACTTGCCACATTGGCTGCACTCATAAGGTTTTTCACCGGTGTGAGTTCTCATGTGTCTTTTCAGATCTCTTTTTTGGCTGAATGATTTCTCACACGATGTACATTGATATTCTTTCTCACCAGTGTGGATTCTCATGTGACTGGTCAAGTTGCCATTGACACTAAAACACTTGCCACATTGACTACACTCATAAGGTTTCTCACCAGTATGAATTCTCATGTGGATTTTCAGACTTCCATTTTCACTGAATGATTTCTCACACACTGTACATTGATATTCTTTCTCCCCAGTGTGGATTCTCATGTGGCTGGCTAAGGCGCCTTGTTGGCTAAAACACTTGCCACATTGGCTACACTCATACGGTTTCTCACCAGAGTGACTTCTCATGTGGGTTTTCAGATTTCCCTTTTGACTGAATGATTTCTCACATAATGTACATTGATATTCTTTCTCCCCAGTGTGGATTCTCATGTGTCTGGTCAAGTTGCTTCTGAAACTTAAAACACTTGCCACATTCACTACACTCATATGGTTTCTCACCACTTTGTATTCCTTTGTGTGATTTTTGATTTTTCACTTCTGCTGCTGAAAGATTTCTCAATTGATGTCGACTTCATTTGCACATCACTGTGGTTTGCCATTGTGTCCCAGTTTTTTAATGTGATATTATATTCACTTCTGCACAACCTTAATGTTTGCTAAAACTAAACACAAAACTGACTTATTATAGTAGTTTGGAATAAATATTTATCCTCCTGTTATGATTATCCACTGTTTTTTGCACTTATTCTTTTTTTTCTATAATTATCAGTAATTATAAAAAATAACATTATTTGTAATATAATGCTATATCTAATTTTCTTCTAATTTTGCTACTTTGCTAACTAATAAAACAAAATTGGACATGCCTGATTATGATATTAAATATTAAATAAAATTTACTGTTTTATCAGAATAGTGTTTATTGAAATCTGTTTGAATATCATATCTAAAAGCAAAATTTCACATTTACGATTTCTAGTCACAATGCAAACTCCTTGACAGGTGATCACTTTGTATAGAGGACTGCCATCTAATATGGATTCAGGAGTACACTAAAACTAAAACAGTTATGACCCAGATGTTCAGGTGCTGCATTTTTAAGTTTTCATTCCCACAATTTTATTTAAGACAGCTGCAACAACGACACTGTTATTTTTTTAGAGCAGCTTTACTCATAGTTCATAAGAAGGAAATGTTCACTTTAAACACACAAATCTCAACATTTCCAAACTATAACTTTCCTATAATGTCTATTTTGATGTCATTGAAGGCAGATCAGTTGCGCACCACAAGTACGTTCATCATTTCAGTAGGGTGGTACAGACGTAGTTGTTTCTATGTTTAGGATAATCCTTTTTGGGACCAAATTATTTACGTGGTGGTCTCAATGTTTGGTTGTCAATTTCAATAGTAGTTGTTGAAACAAGCTTTACTAAAGTTGCAACCGTGAAAAGTGGTTATTCAGAAAGTTAAGCAATCAGACTGCCGGGATGTCATGGCGTGTTCTTGACCTTGGTTCTCCATGTTGTTTGTCATACGACTATAGAACTCTTTACCATTCTGCTTGACAGTGGGAGTGGCTACGTAGGGGTTTGGCGCATGCACATATGGTTAATTGAGCTCACTTAATGTGACAAGGCTGCAGAGCTTCAAATTTGCAGCAGTTTAAGTTTACGTATTCTTTTGTGATGAGGCCAAATGCCATGTAAAATAAATGTGTATAAATACTAAAATATTTTCGGACATTTCAATGTCCATCGTCTGAGACTTTTCTGTCACCAGGTGGTAGCACGTGACGCGCCCTCGAGTTTATGCCACCCCCAACAACAAAAACTGACCGACTTCCACTTGTGTCACGTGCTATGGATTTATCACAAAATTATTGATAAATCAGTCTTGTTTATTTTCATGCTTACAGCTTGTAAAAACATGTAATACAGTAGAACCTCCAGTTCAGACAAACCTGTCGATTAAGATCACCTCTATATTAATACAACTTTTGATTGTCGTAAACCTTCATAAACTACAAAATTTGTAAATACAGTTCAATATAAAAGACAGTCATGGATCACCAACAATCAGCACCTTTCACCATATGTCAAAGCACATGTATGTCAATACTTGTTTTTCGATTACTGTGACAAGTTGACAATTATGGCTATAAAACGTGAAACAATTCACCAGTTGGTCACAAGCATTTTTCAGAGGTTGACCATGCATTTTTATAAAAAACAAATACCTTGCTTAAAACATTAGTGCAATTCATTGCCCTAAATTGGTGGCTACAAAGTTAACATAATCTTCAAGTAGATGGCGGGACTCATAACTAAAACAAGATTTAATAAAACATTAGTGCAATTCATTTGCCTATTTCCAAGTTTGGAAGGTTAACATCACCCCAGGCCCTTGGTAAACAATCCTATCACACTTATAATGCGTACTGATGCACTGACTCCAGTTATATCAGGTCGTCTGCCAAACATTTGGTTGCGTTGGCGTAAAGCGTTTTGTACGTTAAACGTTTTTAATAAGTTTAGCCCTTTCTAAAAATAAAGGCCTATCACTTTTTCTACTGTTCTGCTCTTCATGCTCATTTTGTAATACACCTTAAGTCGAAGCTAATTCATAATTCATACTAGAGCCAGTGTGATAGATATAAACAAACTATAGATGTACATTTCAGTCAGCAGTTTGACAGAAGTCAACAGGAAATACTTTACAGTCAGCAGTGAAAACGCACACCATTTTCATGAATTCTTCAACATTAGCAACAAAACGTTCTGAGAACGCCGACTGTTTACTGGGGAAAAACTCAACTAAAGCGTCCCAACTGGTTATCAAATAAGATAAGTTGTTTTCAAAGAGCCAGACATTGTACGAGTCAGGCTAAGTCCATTTGCCTGTATCAGCAAATCAAAGGTGTTGATTTAAATTGGAAGACATGATGAAATGTTGGCCCCGTGACGTCAGCTGTTGTTGCTGCTCCCAGCATTGGGTGAAACTGATACGTTCAGGTAATCGTGATCTAAATCTACAGACTCCTCGAATCACTTTTGTACGTTATTCAAAGCAGATTTGTAATTTGTCATACACAAAACATTCAGCCGGCATCTGGGATCTGGTTATATCATGAAAGAAGCGCGTGTATTGACTAGCGTTAACCAAGCAGGACCTCTATTCCTAACATCCGTTTCCACCACTTTGTCACCTGACTTTCAACATTTGATTTCCCCCTCAGCATCAATGGTCGAGACATCAGCCATAAAATACGGCTATTTTACAGATTGCTGACCTTGCTGTCCCCATGTAAATTTGTCATCCCGTTTATAAGAACTCTTTCTATTTGTGGATGCGTCTTAGCGCATTTGGGAGACTGTCCACACTTCTGATAGACTACTGAGAGTTTTCAGGCCATTGTGCAATATATGATTTTTTTGGTGATCTCTCAACACCCCCGGCCATGCAGTGAAGTTTGGACCTTCTTATCCTTAACACCATAGCTCATGGTCTGTGCCTATGTCAAAATGGACTACTTCTTCAGTAACTACTTCTTCTTGTCATTAACATCCATTCTCACCTGTTCACGGACTACGTTCTCCTGATCCCACTAGACCGTTATTTTTGTGCCCCAAAGAGCCGCTTCTTGGGGGATGAAAGGAAAAACCACAGCCTTTTATTGACCTTGTCACATTAACCCGCTGCACTGCCTCCATTCTCATCAGTTAACCCTTTTTAGGCTTTAAAA
The DNA here is from genome assembly GCA_019095985.1 of Streblospio benedicti. NCBI lineage: Eukaryota > Metazoa > Annelida > Polychaeta > Spionida > Spionidae > Streblospio > Streblospio benedicti. The sequence continues at coordinate 40,441 of JAGTTF010005818.1, forward strand.
AGGCGCGTGAGGTGCGTGATTGCTTTTCTCTATATTGGCAGATTCGGGTTTTGGTCTAAATTGTGTCAACATCTAGACACAAGCTAAAAAACGTGCAGTTTTAATTCATGGTATTGATTTTTTTCTTGACCACACAAAAGTCATCTTTAACTCTGGTGACAATCAACTACCTGACATCATAGACCAATAGTGTGGCATTTATCAGGAATCACGACTGTATTCTTCAGTAGATGATTGTTACTATTCGTATGCAGCTTGTCACAATTTCTATAAAAGTCTCCATGGCAATGCTGGCAGGTTCTCAATGGGGGAATTGTGGGCTCGGCGCGTGCTGGAAATAGTAATGTCAAGAAATCTACTTGGCTGTGCATAAGTGGGCGACGATAGCATTGCTGTTGCTGCTGCTGCTGCTGCTGCTGCTGCTGCTGCTGCTGCTGCTGCTGCTGCTGCTGCTGCTGCTGTGTTTTTTCTGCTAATCTTCTTTTGTTTGAATTTTTGAAAATTTTTTTTAAATTTTTTAAATATAACAAAATTTATAGTCCTGGTCCAGCTCTTGCTCTCACGACTTTACAATTTACACCAGGTCATTGGCACACTTGATTTTCATCAATTGATCATTTCTCATATGCTTGCAAAAAACAAAAATTCTCACTGGGAATCAAACCCGTGACCTCCAATAAAAAATATTTAACCAACAGGAAATCGTCTAAATCCACACCTCCACCACTGTCACCTGACATTTCTACTCCCGCGTACTGAAATTTTGTGAACTTCGGCGTTGCGTTTGGTCATTTTGCCGTTTGGCGGCGTCATCAGGTCGATTTCCTCCCTCTACGCAAGTTGTAAATTTTTCACAAATGGGGCTATAAAACGGCGTGGGTGTAAGTACAGGCTATTTATACAGATGCTGCTGACAGTATTTGTTGACAAGACAAAAACAGTTGTAGCATACACTGTTTGGTCTGTTGTGGATGCAACTGTGAATTTAAGTGCTTAGAGACACATGTAAGCTGATATTGATAAAAACAACTTGAAACCAAAAACAAAAGCTTTCCCTTTCTAATAAAATTTAGAAAAAATTTTTGTTCCCATGTGTTTTCCTCAGAACCGGGCAGTAATTATAAAATAGGGTCCTCTGGATTTAACAGGATTCCATGCATACAACCTCGTTTACCCTGGTTTTATCCCTTATTAAGCCTTCTGACACCTGCTGTAGAGCGTTTTGCCCCAGTTACCCATCAGACAACAAACGGACACGTGCACCCCACTCATGGAAAAAAATGAAAAATGAAATGAGCAGGGGCCTAAAGAACAAAAATGAAACTCGGGTATTTGAAGAGCGCGCGTCGCCCCACAAAATCCAGATAAACGGGATCCCGCCTCGTACGTCATCACGTCAGCTGACGCCGGCTGATAACGCAGAGCTTTGTCAGGAACGATTACGACTAGGCCTAATTTTTTAAATGTGGATGGACTAGATTTTTTTAGAAAACCAAACCAAATCATGTGACTTTTTGCAATGCACTGTAGGTAAGTTTTAGACAATAATCAACCTCCCGTGGCTAAGGACCTGCCATCACAGGTATGGCTGAGACTAACGTGCTATGTATGGTCAAAAACAAAATCAATACTGTAATGATGATCTTAACATTGGAACAGGGAAACTCATATCATAAAAATGCAATGTGATTTGAACTGGTAACAAGTGGTGTAACTTTTATTGAGCATCGAGCTGTTATTGAGTTCTACTTGAATGCCAGCTGGTTGTTGTAATGGGAAAAATGAACCTGTATTTTGTAATTTGGTAGAAAAAACATGTTATTGTAATTGCGTCTATAAAGGAATGTGTAATTGCAATTAGAATTCATATTCAAAACTGCAATTGACCCCGAGTCTGCTGTGGATGCAGGAAGCAGACGATTGAGAAAGTGGACCGCTCCGTGGCTCTGATGACGTCATCAACACATCCAGGCACCGGCGGAGTTTTCAGCAGACGTATCGATGTTCTGAGTTATCGTCAATTTGGTCTTCTGGCAACTGGTCTGTTGGTGGGGAGGACTTGCCATGTGTCTGTCTTACTTCATCACTGCGTGATTATGTCTATCAAAGGTCATATTTCATGTGTTGGTCATTTGTTTAGAAAAAAAAACTAACATCTGTAAATCATGCTATAAAACTGCATATAATCCACTGTGCGAAAAACGCTTACATGAGTCGTCTCTTCATTTAGCTGTTTATGTGTTGCAATTAATATAAATGTTAATATGTAATAAAACCTGTTACCTGTATTTAATCACAGACCCCTAGACACGACCCTGGGTCGTGCGTCAAACGCTGCTGGTTTCTGTTTGTGGCTGATTAATGTTGAGGTTTTAGTCTTCACTTTGTGCTGGAAACTTGATGCTGTTTTGTGGGTAAAGTGTCATTTACTCATCGCAGGGAGCATATGTCTTGGTGTCTGTGTTTCATGAGGGCAAATCTTAAGTAATGCAATCCACTATATTTAGCACTGCATGCGATACAACCCAACATAAAGGTAATTCAGAAATTGGCCTTTGACGCCTTTTTGAAAGGTCACTGTGCTCATCTACGTTTTCATCAGACGTGATGCACAGCCATCGTAAGTCTGAGCAATTCACAAACAAATATATGATATATAGAATATTTCACCCCAATTTAATGGTAAGACCAGTGGTTGATTGGTGTAGGGAGCACTTCATGGTAATTAGGTACAATTCACATCATTCACCAACACAGTGCCAACAATCGAACATAATATAATACAGAATACATCACATAGTTCTACATTGAACATGAAAATTATTGAACCCATGTCAAACTCGTCAATGAGTTCAGAAAGCTGCTGAAATTGAAAAGTATAATGCTCTCAAATATGTATACAAACAACAAAATACACTACGGCCCTTCTCCCGACCTCCCTGCATGGCGGTGTGTTTCAATTTGTCAACAGTTTAGTGGTTTACACACCACACACACACACACACACACACACACCCCACACACACCCACACACCCCCACACACCAACACACCCCCCCCACCACACACCAACACACACCGTCTGCCGCCACCAATCCCCCACACCACCACCACACACACAGAACCAAGTTCCCACAGTCCCCCCCATTGCCAAGTCCCCGTCTGCCGCCATCGATAAGATTCACGGCCAAAGTCTGCTGGGATCAGCGGACTTCCTCATTTCCACCAACAGCTGTCAGAATCTCTGCCAAACATCACCAGCGCCAGACGCCAAGCCGAGTGTGACGGAAATAGATCAGTTTCCACTAAGAATAGCTTTGTTTTTGCCCCGATCAGATCAACGTTCGACGTTTGACATTCGACGTTTGACGTATCGCGAGTTATCGTGTGGCAGACGTAAAGCGTCACTGGCGAGGTCGCCTGTTTTTTTTTGCCAGGTTTAATCTTCCGGGATCTGATTATAGGAAACTGGGTCAGTTGCGTGTTGGGTTCTGTCATCCCACGGGGATCAAAACAGTGACTCGCTGATTGGTGGAGGTTTTTACAGATAAGTTAGGCACGCCATGCAAAATCCACAAAATTATAGTCAAAAGTCTACATTCATTTTCGTCCAGTTCAAGTTTAAAGTTTGTTTCATTAGTTTGAAATCTGAAAATCTTCCTGTTTTCACAATCAAGATGAGCATCAATGCATCTGATGATTGCAGTCGTGTTCCCCGTGTGTTGGATTTCGCGTGCGATCTCTAGCAATGCATGTCAGATGATAAACAGTGGTTTTGTGCATGTGTTGTTTTAGTGGAACTGAACATTTCACCATCATTTATATAGACCTGGACACCCAACTTAAACTCTCGTACTGTCAGTTGCACGCATCCAAACTAGTATTAAATGGCGCCTACATATGTATGTACAAAACAGTGCATGTAGCTCCCTTAATTAGGGTTGAATATCCCCCCCCCCCAGCAGATGGATAGAATATCTTGCTGTTGTCAACATATGGAAACTTGAAATCCCCGCGTGGGGAACATTTACAGGGACAGTGGGGGAGTTGGTAGGACATGTAATTGTATTTGGCGTGTGTGTGTGTGTGGGGGGGGGGGGTGATATTTCCCAGCACATTGTGTTTGTAAATCATACGATAGTGATTTCAGTTTTCATACCCCCGTGGACTATAATAACTGCAATCTCCTGACATCAAATATAACCCTGAAGCTTCCATCCGGTGTTATCGTGTGAAATGCCACAGCGATCCATTCTCATAATAAGTCCGAGGATTAGCGAATTAGTGAGAAACTCGATAATCGCTTTGATGACGTCACCTAATCCCAGAGGGCCGGCGGCGGCGGTCGTTAGTGAAGCAAGTGGCTGCTCAGCCAGGTCTGCTCAAGAGGGGTGACAGCGGGGTATTTGCTGCTCACTGGGGTGGCCACAGCGGGGTTATTTAGAGGTATGTACAGTTGAACCTCCAAATAAGAACCCCTCTCTATTGCGACCACCTCTACACTAAGATCACTTTTCACGGTCACAAACCTTCATAAAGCTACCAAAATGAACCTCTGTATAGAGACCACCTCTCTATTGAGACCATCTAACACTGGTTCCAATGGTGGTCACAACTCCAGCCTGAACTCTGGTGTGCATGTTTCATAAGGCTCAGTTGTAATCGAACCAGCCTATGGAGTGTGTAAAAAAGTCGCAATAACTGCTCTTATCACAGAACAGTGGAGTCAGAGACGCCAGAGGCAAGAGGCGTAAGTCTCGGTGGAGAGAGCGCCTGTCAGTGTCGAGTATGCAGCCACACTATAAAACCACGCAATAGGCCTAAATAAAACTGCTGCCTGCTCCAGTAATGACAGGACTGTGGCTGTCACACACCTGCTTCCGTACCCGTGCTGCCTAAAACATTGCTTTCACCGTACTGTCGCCGTAGCACTGATCCCCACAGTTTCAGCCATGCGGTTTTACCATAGAGGCAGCAGTAAAGAGACAGTACTGCCGGCTGTGCCCACCACAGTACATGCACTAAATGCAGGGATGTAAGTAGGTCATACGTCTCACGTAAAATAAACGTCAAACGTCCTGTTGACGTAGCCCCCCCACATCCCTCTCTGACGTGTCACCCATGAGTACTTGCTCATTTGTTGCCATTTGTCTTTTGCAAAATTAAACTGCAAGCAAAATACCACAGTGAACACCCACGAATATACACTCGTACATCAGCTATAGTAATCATTTTACAAGATAGTGTATGATAAGAAAATCTAGTGAGTTTTGTGATAGCCGTGAAACTTACGACTTCAAAACACAAACCCTGTGCGAGTGTTATAATTGGTTTGTGTTTTTACTTGTGACAAATGTCTTTCCGATGCGCATCTACATGTCGGCCATCACAAATCCCCCCCCCCAGTATCACCCAGCAGCAGGTGGCCGGCAGGTGCGTGATTGGCAGCACGTGCTCATCAGCTCAGTGAGCCTTTCATTTTCCCTCTCCTGCTCTGTAACCAGCGACCCGCGAGTGGCCAGTCTATGCCCGTGGTCTGGCCCAGTGCTGTAGCTCACATCCCCGGTATCAGCCGGTGCCACACCTCCAGTGGAATTGGAACAGAACGGCTCATTTGCTGAGGCTGATGGTTCTCTCATCACGTGACCGCCCACAGTAAACAATGAGGCCACGTGGTCAGAGACGCCACATTTCTCAACACTAGTTTTTATGATGAATCAGTGTTGTTTGTTTTGTGCACATACAATGTCATACATGTACAGTAGAACCTCCAATTAAGACCACCTCTCTATTGAGACCACATCTATATTAATACGACTTTTCACGGTCCTAAAACCTTCATAATGCTACCAACATGAGCCTCACTATAGAGAGACCACCTCTCTATTGAGACCACCTAACACTGGGCCCAAAGGCGGTCCTAATAGAGAGGTTCTACTGTAGTTATACAAAAAAAACAAGGGGACATGCAGTGAGACATTTACAAACTGGCGTTAAAGGCAGATCCAAGTTTCTCCTAAAAGTTGGGCGTCAATAGGATTTTTGCAAAGAAAAGTGGTGACTTTCGTGAAGTGACTAGATGTTGTATTTTGCCCGCGGCGACCCTCACTCGGCGACCCTCACCTTAAATCACCCGGATTCACCTATAATGTCCCTCCCCACTCAGGTCACTAATGGGCCCGTGCCGCCGCCACCGCCAGGCCACTTATCTCACCTCCTCCATAGAGTGACACTTATTACGGGGGAGTCGGGGTCTGCATATTTCAAGATAACATAGGGATCCCATTATTTGAAAATACATTCAATATGGCCGCTTTTTTTCAAGATGGCCGCTGGGATAATAAACTCTATCAATGTGCAGCTGTCAACTATCGACGATTAACGCTCTGGAAATTTAAGGAAGTGTACCATTGTAAAAAAACACATACTAGCTTTTGTATTTGAGTATAGAGCTGGCAGCGAGATGGTCATGTGTTTGTTTGGGAATAAGATTTGTTTTTCTGTGCACATGTACTGTACATTAACATCATCCCAGTTCATCTTTCTGAAAACTCGCTCAGCCCACCTCCTCTGACCACCTGAGCTGAGCACCTGAGCCCCCCCCCACCACCTGACCCCCCTCATCCCCCCCCCACCCCCCCGCTCACCCCATCAGCTGCTCATTACCCCGCAAACTGAGACTTATCGCCCTGATGGCCGCGGGAGGACAATTAGCCGGATATGTGGGCAGCGAGAAGCCACTACGTCCATGTGAGGCCGTGGAGAAGGTGACATTTATCAGTGGGTGCTGAGAGACATTGAATTTGGTTTCATTCATAGTGATGCCATCAAAATGACACATGTAGTTTTCTGTCGACTTTTCCCCGTGCACTGCCCTCTATTGGATGAGCGGCTTTTTGCTGCACGAGTCCATTACTGGGACCAAATCTCGGCGCTGACACATTAAGTGCTGCCGCCGGACCTACAGGGGGTCAGATGCTGGGGTCACGGTCCCTACAGGGGGTCATGGCTCCTCCACACGGTCACGGTCCTTGCAAGGGGTCATGGCCTCAGCTGAAAAGGCACCTTTTGGTCATGTATGACCCAATTCAAAAATAAGGAATCTAAAAAAATGATGTAGGCTAGAAGATGATTAATATGCACAGAGTGCATCCCATTTTTTTCATGAAAATTTAATCTTTATGCTGCTGTTTTTTAGCATGGCTGCGAGCTTGATTGTTTCACATATCCAGCGGTTACGACCCTTTCACCAACACTTGGATAAACCATTGCTGTGTGCTTCTGTGGCCGAGTGATTAGAGAGTTGGACTCGTGACCTGAGGGTTGTGAGTTCGATTCCCAGTGGAATCCCAGTCGAGGTTGGTGGTGGGTGTTGAGCAAACTCATGCCTAAAACAGTTGCACACTGCTCTGTGGTACCTATGTGTTAATCAGGTACAGGTCAGCAAGTGAACGCTAATGTGAGTGATAGTACGAGTTGCTACTGGTTTGGGGATGAAGACAAGTGTGCAAAAAAAGTGTGATGCCAATGACCTGGTGGAAATGTCGAGTGCCTGATCCTGTATAGCGAGGAAGAAGACCACAAACCACAGATTTCTGCTTACAGGTATAAATGCATTACTCTGATATAAGCATATAAAATCAGAGACAAGATAAGGGGATAATCACTACGGAGCTTGACAGCAGAGAATATAATTGAATCCACAAGCGTAATTTCAAGAGTTTTTCATTCTACAACATTCAACAGCAATGATTATGCTTTATTTATCTGTATAGACAAATGAACACACACAAAAATCAAAATAGTCAGATTTGTACTAATTTAATTTCAAACTTCTAAACAGAAAATACACACAAAGGTCTACAAAGTGACATAATAAAAATACAGTTAGTATATTATTTACTAAATATTCAATAATTTCAAATAATGGAAGGTATACACAAAGTCTACAAAGTTACATAATATAGATACAGTTAGTTATTTACATATTTCAGTTGGCAGTCTTTAATCAATTGGTTCAGAGGTCTACAGACTTTACATATTGTACATTTAGTTTCTCCAATAAGTAAAAAAAGTATTTCTTATAATAAAGTACAAACCACGATTTTTATCTATATAATAAAGTACAGAACAATTATAGAATCACCACCACATACTAGTATATTCATACATCAGTTAAGTGCTGAGGCTTTAGGGAGTGATTCGGTCAGCACTATTTATCATAGGATGGATATCACAGGCAGTATTCATCCATTGTATTTGTGTGGCAATAATGGGAAGGGTCGACAGGTTGTGACATGTGTTTTTATGAACATAGATCAGTATGGGACATTTTATTGAAGTTTAAATTGAAAAGTAGAATTGTGTGGATCGTTATTCTTATGCACTATTTATTCATAATGCACTCAGATCTAGCGTAGTCTACTGACACGACCCAACAACCCAACAACACGGCAGGTTAAATGTGCACGGTCGCGTTTTTCTATAAACCATTGTATATAATAGAATGGCTGATACACACAATAATTTGGCTTAAATGAATTATTCCCATTAACATTTCTGTGTTGTGAAAACTAAAAACTGTTTATTTCTAACTTGATGCAGCATCAGACGTTCAGATCTGTGAGGAAAGTGTCTGTCAACTATGTAATATTGCCGGACTACTTTTGGTAGTGAATTCTAGAATCCAGCCTAAAGTACAAGCAGAAAACCTAAAATCTGGTGCAGACAAATTAGACTGCAACAAAATCACGCTGGGCAGGTAACTTTTGAAACAAGCTAGTGGTGAAATATCAGGAATTTGTCTACACCTGCTAAAAAAATACTCTAAAACTTTTTACAAAAGAGATGTTCAATGTGTAATAACCGCTCACTTCTTGGCATGCACAGTCATATGGTGTTTTTTCAAGTTGCTTCCTTGTGTAAATGATTTCTGACAAATATGGCAGTAAAATGGTTTCTCACCAGTGTGTGTGCGCTTGTGCATCTTCAGATGAGAACTAACACTAAAACATTTCCCACACTGATCACACTTGTATGGTTTCTCTCCTGTGTGAGTGCGCATATGAGTAACAACAGCAGACCTGTGAGAGAAACTTTTATCACAAACTCCACAACCATAAGGTTTCTGACCCGTGTGAGTTCTCATGTGGGTTTTCAGAGTTCCCTTTTTGGCTGAATGATTTCTCACACACTGTACATTGATATTCTTTCTCCCCAGTGTGGATTCTCATGTGGCTGGTCAAGGTGCTACTGTCACTAAAACACTTGCCACATTGGCTGCACTCATAAGGTTTTTCACCAGAGTGAGTTCTCATATGGGTTTTCAGACTTTTTTGGCTGAATGATTTCTCACACACTGTACATTGATATTCTTTCTCCCCAGTGTGGATTCTCATGTGGCTGGTCAAGTTGCCTTGACACTAAAACACTTGCCACATTGACTACACTCATAAGGTTTCTCACCAGAGTGAGTTCTCATATGGGTTTTCAGATGTTCACTTTGGCTGAATGATTTCTCACACAATGTACATTGATATTCTTTCTCCCCAGTGTGGATTCTCATGTGGCTGGTCAAGTTGCCTTGTTACTAAAACACTTGCCACATTGACTACACTCATAAGGTTTCTCACCAGAGTGAGTTCTCATATGGATTTTCAGATGTTCACTTTGACTGAATGATTTCTCACACACTGTACACTGATATTTTTTCTCTCCAGTGTGGATTTTCATGTGTTTGGTCAAGGCGCTACTTGAACTTAAACACTTGCCACATTCACTACACTCAAATGGTTTCTCACCACTCTGTATTCCTTTGTGTGATTTTTGACCCTCACTTCTGCTGAAAGATTTCTCAATTGATGTCGACTTCATTTGCACATCACTGTGGTTTGCCATTGCGTCTGAGTTTTCAAATGTGATATTATATTCACTTCTGCTCAACTTTAACGTTTACTAAAACTAAACACAAAACTCACTTTTTATAGTAGTATAGAATTAATGTTTCTCCTCCAGTTATGATTATCCACTGTTTGTTGCACTTATTTTTTTTTCTATTATCATCAGTGATTGTATAAAACAAAATTATATGTAACATGATGCTATACTTAATTTTCTTCTAATTTACCTAATTTGCTGAATAATAAAATACAATTAGATATGCATGATTATAATTTTCAATATGAAATAAAATTTATTGCTGCATCATAATATTGTTTATTAAAGTCTGTTTGAATATCACATTTAACAGCAAAATTCTACATTTACGATTTCTAGTCACAATGCAAACTCCTTGACAGGTGATCTCTTTGTATAGAAGACTGCCATTTAATATGGATCAGGGACACAGTAAAACTAAAACAATTATGACCCAGATGTTCAGGTGCTGCATTTTAAGTTTTCATTCCCACAATTTTTAGAGCAGCTTTACTCATAGTTCATAAGAAAGAAATGTTCACTTAAAACACACAAATCTCAACATTTCCAAAATAAATTAATGTTCTTTAATGTAAATTTGATGTCATTGAGGTTTGATCAGGTGCGAGCCACATTCACTGGTTCATTATACAGTAGAGAACCTCTCTATTAGGACCACCTTTGGGACCAGTGTTAGGTGGTCTCAATAGAGAGGTGGTCTCTATACAGAGGTTCATTTTGGAAGCTTTATGAAGGGTTGTGACCGTGAAAATTGGTCTTATTATAGAGGTGGTCTAAATAGAGAGTTGGTCTTAACTGGGGTTTCTACTTTACTTCTATTCTCGGGGGAAGAAGGCCATAAAGCAGACATTTACGTTTACATGTATAAATGCCTGACTCTGCAATGACAGTGACAAGATAGGTGACTACAGGAGGGCTTTGGATTCAATAATCGACTTGTCGGGTTAATTGAGCCAGTTAATGTGACAAGGCTGCAAAGGTTCAATTTTGTAAGTTTAAGTTTAGATTAATTCCTGATGAGGCCATGCCATGTAAAATAAATGATGAAAATATTTGAAAATCAATTCTAAAAATATTAAATTAAAGTATACATTAAAAATATAAAGTGAATAATAAGTAAACAAAATAAAGATTCGAGAAAGGTGACAAAAGGCATTTTGGAGGCATGATGAGCACCATCTACTGGCGGATAACACAATGCTGTGTGATATCACATTGGTTCCGTACATGCGATCGATAGAGTAAAAACCCATGAAATGAATGAATTTTTTGGAAAGGAAACTCCCTAATTAACGTGGTAACCGTTGCACTCACACATGTTCATGTCAAAATGTCGGTGCCACTGACGATATGTTGTTAAATTATAATTCTAAATATGAAATAAAATTTGTACAAAGTTACAAAATAAGCAGCACTAACTTTACCGTATACCATTTCTCAATGCAACCTGATAAGTAAAGACAGAGAAAGAAACATTCTAAGGACCATATTTTGGGGGACGATCCGTTCGTCATGCGAGCTGTTTGTTGCCGGTGAGAAGCTTTGTCATTAAAACACGTGCTCGTCTTAACTACGTCACGTGACAATGTAAATAAATGTAAATGTGCTTATTTACGGTCGCAATTCACAGTTTGTCGTGCTCTAGCGACTTTCACATATTTACACCAGGTCATTGGCAGCATCCTTGTCACACTATATCTTTCTCAACTCCCCGGGGAGCATACAGCACATCGCTACCGTAGCGCAGACGTGCTAATCACTCACATTGACGTTCACTCGCCTGACCTGTACCTATTTAACGTGTAGGTACCACGGAGCAGTGTGCAACCTGTTAGAGGTAGGTTTGTTAAACATCCACCATCAGACCCGACCGGGAATCAAACCCACGACCTTCTGGTCACGAGTCCAACTCATTATCCATTCGGCCACGAATATTTCTATTCCTGTGTCAAATAAAAAAAAAAAAAAAAAAAAAAAAAAAACACCTATCAACTTTTTCAGAATGAATGTGTGATGAATAAACCAGCGGGACATATATTTACTAGCATATGCTCACTAAAGCTAAGTGTTGAAATGGATTATAAAACTACATGGATGTTAGTTTATCTGCAAATTGGCAAATCCACGTACTGTCTGTGTCCTTCTCACGTGATAACAGATCTCAGGGGGCGAACTTTGTGTACAGAAACTTACAAATCTGCTTTGAATAACGTACAAATGCCAAGCGATTCGGGGAGTCTGCAGATTTAGATCACGATTACCTGAACGTATCAGTTTCACCCAATGCTGGGAGCAGCCACAACAGCTGACGTCACGGGGCCAACATTTCAGCATTTCTCCCAATTTAAATCAACACCTGTGATTTGCTGATGCAGGCAGCAATGGACTTAGTCTGGCTCGTACAATGTCTGGCTCTTTGAAAACAAATTGTGGGTTTTATACGTCAGAACGCTTTAGTTGAGTCTTTTGGCAAATAAAACCCAACATTTTCATATTGTTAAATCTATGTAATATCCCAATAACGTATGAACACGTTCTACAGGCTTGCACAGTAGAACCTCTCTATTTGGACCACCTTTGGGACCAGTGTTAGGTGGTCTCAATAGAGAGGTGGTCTCTATACAGAGGTTCATTTTGGTAGATTTATGAAGTTTTGGGACTGTGAAAAAGTGGTCTTATTATAGAGGTGGTCTCAATAGAGAGGTGGTCTTAGTTGGAGGTTGGATGTTCTACTGTACCCATGGCTGATGTATTGTCGGTTTACATGTATCTCTTTCACACTGCAGATATGCATCATTAGCAATGTAGTCCTGAATGATTCTGTCGTAAACTATCTATACTCTAGGATCTGCTACTTGAGAATGTAAAGAATGCAGCTGTAATTAAAGTGGAAGTGCAGTAGAACCTCCAATTAAGACCACCTTTCTAGTGACACCACATCTATAATAAGACCACTTTTCACAGTCCCAAACCTTAATACAGCTACCAAAAAGAACCTTTGTATAGAAACCACCTAGCACTGGTCACAAAGGTGGTCCTAATAGAGAGGTTGTTGCTTCCCTTTCAGAGCGTGTTTGCTCATATGACACGCGATGTAACCTGTGGTTTACTTGAATAAATGACATCGCGTGTTTTCCACTTGGCAATTGACTGTTTTTATAATTAGTTTGTTCTGAATCTGAATGGATTCTCTGCAGGTTCTAACAATGAGAAAAATGCAACGAAAGTAGTATGCTTTCTTTCTATGCTATAGTTTCCAAAATGTAACAAAATTTTCAAAATGTTTTGTGTTCTATTTAAGCTAGAAAGAACACATACTACCAAAAATGTGAAGGTATTGTGTTTGCATCTAATCAAAGTAGGTAAACTGTTGGAATCGAGTAGGTATTGTGTTTGTAAATAACCAAAGTACAGTACAACCTCCTATTGAGAACACCTCTCTATTGAGACCACCTCTATCATGGGACCACTTTTCACGACCCAAACCTTCATAAAGCTACCAACATCCATATAAAGGCCACTTCTCTTTTGAGACCACCAAACACCAGTCTCAAAGGTGGTCCTGATAGAGAGGTGCTACTGTACATTACAGGTGGACTCGTTCAAGCCTAAAAAGCAGTAATCAAATTCATATTATGTGTACCATACATCATTACATGTGGACTGTTCATAGGCATATACAGGGGGCACCGGGTGTGCGTGCGCCCCCCGTTTTCACACCAAAATACTTCATTTTCAATAGGGTTTTTCATGAAACCACTAAGTGCGCCCCCCCCCCCATTTTTTTCCTTAAGTGCGCCCCCTTTTCCAAAAACCTGGATCTGCCTATGCTGTTTCAAGTCTAAAAAGCAGTTATACGTGCTTGTACATAAATATATTTATTTAAATTTCGAAGCAATATCTTCCTACATGTTCACAAATGAATAAATATAACATTCAGTACATTCATATTTGTTATAAGTAAGTAATACGTGCATTGCCCATAATGTACGTCATTACACACGTATGACGTAAGAACGTAACACTAAAGGAACGCAGTTAAGCACTGACGACCTCAGGGATTTGCAGCCATCCCTTTCCCCCACAAAGCGGACACGGGGGATAGACCGCCTGATCCTGATGAGATTCTGAGCCACTTCTGAGGCCCAAAATCGTTTCTTCGGCTTTTCTCAGCTATTTACTGCAAAAAAAAAAATTATTTGTCGGGGAAAGGATCACTTATGGACGTCTTTGTTGAGGGTGGTATATACATGTAGCCTTGATGAAAATCAATTCACCAACATTTTTTGCCTAAATCGCCATGTCACCAATACATTTCATTGTCTTTCACCAATCACAGGAATTGTAATTGAAGATGTTGCGTCACACTTGCATCACATTTCACACACTTAAATACAGGCAATAGACCATTCACGCTAAAGATTTAGGGCAAATCACCAATCACATTTTTTGCTATATGACCCCCTCTTTGTTGAATACACACTCTAGTCAGAATGAAATAGC
>JAGTTF010005818.1:82823-113515 GCA_019095985.1 Streblospio benedicti
ATGACTGTGCAGTTTGAGTTCTACCGTGATTTTTGGCCTTGGGTGAGTCATTCGCTCAAAATCTACGCTTGATTTTGTGTGTAATTCACCAGAACTTTGTGCTTCTGTGTCCCGAGTGGTTAGGGAGTTGGACTCGCGAGGATTCTGATTCCTGGATGGGTTTTGTCGTGGGTGTTGAGCAAAGTAATACCTAAACAGTAGGGTGCAGCTGCATGGTACCCACGCACTAAATAGGTACATGTCGGATGAGTGATGGTGGGGATGGATGCTGCCAATGACCTGGTGTGAATGTAGATTCATCTGAACTGGCATGACGAGAACATAGCAACATAACACAGTGGATGCTGAATATACATACAGAAATTCTCGGAGTAGGGAGGAGGCGTCTCTGCCATATAGTCACCCTATACAGCATGTGCCACAGACAGGGGTCACCTTTCCCACCGTTCAAATGAAATCGTGCTCGAGCAGTGGCCCCTACTTAGTGGCAGGTGAGAAATGAAAACCTTCAGCTTTAGCTCATTGTGTTGACTTCATGAAAAGTGCAGATCTTTGATCATTTGATTAATTTTGATTTGATCCATCTGATTTAAAAATGCCACACGATTTCACATGCGTTATGTAATCACCTTGGCAAGCTGCTCTTGAGGCGTCCAGTGTGAGAAAATAACTCTGTTGTCCCTGAGGCGCTTCTCTCCGGCTGGGTTATAAATGGGATTACCAGAGCCCGAAATGAGAGGCGGGGGGGGAGATGATCACGGCTGACAGGGGGGGGGGGGGGGATGAGGGGGTTGTCACTTATTCTCCTGTATCAGGCCCAGTGTCCCAAGTCCAGGCTACGACATAGACCCTACCCGTGCTGGTGATAAGTCTCAGTTTGCGGGGTAATGAGCAGCTGATGGGGTGAGCGGGGCGGGGGGTGAAGAGGGAGTAGGTGGTGCAGCTCAGGTGGTCAGAGGAGGTGGGCTGAACTGAGATGATGTGTAAACATGTTAATGTACAGTACATGTGAACAGCAACAAATCTTATTCCCAAACAAACACGTGACCCAGCCGCCATCTCGAAGCCAAGCTCAAATACAAAAGCTAGTATGTTTTATTTTACAGTTACACTTCCTCAAATTTCCAGAGCGTTAATCGTCGAGGCTGACAGTTGCAGATTGTAGGACATTGATAGCTGCACATTGACAGAGTTTATTATCCCAGTGGCCATCTTGAAAAAAAAGCGGCCATATTTCCAAATAATGGGATCCCTATCTTATCTTGAAGTATGCAGACCTCGACTCATCCATAAAAAGTGTGACGGCACCGCCCATTAGTGACATGGGTGGGGAGGGGTTTATAGGACATAATCCGGGTGAAACTTTACGGCACACTCTCCGCCCCCCAGAATGAGGGTCGCCACTGGGCAAAATACAGCATCTACAAACACAGTCACTATCACGAAAATCACTGATTTTCTTTTGGGGAAAATGTTATTGATTCTTAGGAGTAACTTGGATCTGTCCCTGACGCCAGTTTGTAAATGTTTCCCCTGCATGTCCCCTTGTTTTTTGTAGTCTAACGAACCTATCTATTAGGACCGCCTTTGAGCCCAATGTTGGGTGGTGGTCAGAGAGGTGGTCTCTCCATAGTGAGTCTCATGTTGGTAACATTAGAAGGTTTTAGGTCTTAATAGAGAGGTGGTCTTAATTGGTGGTAATTGGAGGTTCTACTGTACATGACATTGTATGTGCACAAAACAATCAACACTGATTCATCATAAAAACAGAGCAATGTGGCTCTGACCACGTGGCCTCCTTGTTTACAGCCTCGCTGTGGGCGGTCACGTGATGAGAGAACCATCAGCCTCAGCAAATGAGCCGTTCTGTTCCAATTTCCACTGGAGGTGTGGCACCGGCTGATACCGGGATGTGAGCCACAGCACTGGGCCAGACCACGGGCATAGACTGGCCATTTGGGGGTCGCTGGTTACAGAGCAGGAGAGGGAAATGCTGATGAACCTGCTGCCAATCACGCACCTGCCGGCCACCTGCTGCTGCCAATACAGGGGACCTTTGTGATGTAAATGCCAATCGGAAAGACATTTGCCATAAGTAAAAACACAAAAACGCACCTTGCAGAAGGTTTGTATTTTGAAGTCACCTGCTGCTGGGCATACGGGGGGGATTTGTATTTTGGACATACTCACGCACAGGATTTGTATTTTGAGGTCATAAGTTTCACGGCTATTACAAAACTCATGGCTAGGAATCATAACCGATCTTGTAAAATGATTACTATAGTTGATATACGAGTGTGTGAGATATTCGTGGGTGTGCATTGTGGTATTTTGCTTCCAGTTTAATTTTGCAAAGTAAAAATGGCAACAAAAAGAGCTGGAAATCCTGTAGTCACAGCCGAGTGTCCTGATGTGTTGTGAATGTCATTTCCGTGTGTGACAGAAAGTGTTGTGTACAGCACAGCTTGGGACCCGGACAGCAGTAATGACTCGTGACACTCATTGACAGTTCTTTAAATGAACATGGATATTTTTACGCTGGCCACCTGGATTGAGGATCAGATTGCAGATTGTGGCACGTGTTGTGTCAGCTCCGTGGCTGTTAGGGGCGTTAGATGGACAATGGACTGGGAAATTTCACGCCCCCCCATACACACACTCGACGCCAAATGCAATTACATGTCCTACATTTACGCTGTGGTGCTTTAACTGGGCACACATATTGCCATGCACCCATGTGGACTGGGGCTTTAGATGAACACTGGTGACTGACAACAGCCAGACATTGTAAGACATCTGTGAGACTGGGAATTAGATATTCAACCCTATCTAAGGCTGGGGCTTTAGATGAACACTGTTTTGCATACTGGACTTTCTTAATACACTATGACTGTGAGAATGAGACTTGAAACTGGACATTACGAGAGTTTAGATTCGTGGGTGTTTAGATGGGGTTTTGGTGAACTTTTAGGTCTATAAGTAAATGATGGTGAAATCTGGTTCAGCTCCATGTAGTGTCTTTAGGCGACACATTTGATTGCACAAAACCACTTGTTTCCATATCTCTGGTACTCGTGGGTGACGTCTGGCTGTGGGCACGTCAACAGGACGCTAGACGCTACGTTTGGCGACACGTAATTACCTACTTTCCTCCCCGTTCCTGCATGTAATTAGGTGCCACAGTCTGTGACTTTGGCTGGTTGAAATGGTGAAAACGCGTGTTTTGAAACTGTGCTACGGCGACAGTACGGTGAGTTTGAATTTAGTGATTGCCAGCCTGCCGGAAGCAGGCACTAGTTTTTTTATGGCGTGCTGCCTACTCGACACTGACAGGCGCTCTCTCCACCGAACTTACGCCTCTTGCCTCTGGCGTCTCTGACTCCACTGTTCTGTGATAGAGCAGTTATTGCGACTTTTTTTGCACACTCCATAGGCTGGTTCGATTACCCACAAACAGCTCATGCTTGCATCAGAGTTCAGGACCACCTTTGGAACCAGTGGTAACCCTGGTCTCAATAAGACCAAAATATTCTATTTTTCATAGGCATTTTGGTTAGTTTTATGAATGTTTGTGACCGTGAAAAGTTATGGTCTTAGAATAGAGGTGGTCTTTTAGAGAAGGGTTCTTAATTGGAGGTTCAACTGTACAAAAGTCTCTAAATATAGCCGTAGCTGTGGCCACCCCAGTGAGCAGCAAATGCCCCGCTGTCACCCTTGTCACCCCTCTGAGCAGCCACTTGCTTCACTAACGACCGCCGCCGCCGCCCCTCTGGGATTAGGTGACGTCATCAAAGCGATTATCGAGTTTCTCACTAATTCGCTAATCCCCGGACTTATTATGAGAATCGATCCTCTGGCATTTCACACGATAACACCGCATGGAAGCCTTCAGGGTTATATTTGATAGAAGGAGATGGCAGTTATTATAGTCCACGGGGGTATGAAAACTGAAATCACTATCGTATGATTTACAAACACAATGTGCTGGGAAATATCAACCCCCCCCCCCCCCCACACACACCAAAAATACAATTACATGTCATACCAACTCCCCCACTGTCCCTGTAAATGTACCACAGATTGTCACACACCCACGCGGGGAGTTCAAGTTTCCATATGTTGACAACAGCAAGACATTCTATCCATCTGCTGGGGGGGGGGGCATATTCAACCCTAATTAAGGCAGCTACATGCACTGTTTTGTACATACATATCTAGGCGACATTTAATACTAGTCTGGATGCAACTGGCAGTGCGAGAGTTAAAGTTGGGTGTCCAGGTCTATATAAATGATGGTGAAATGTTCAGTTCCACTAAAACAACTTACATGTACACATGCACAAAACCACTGTTTATCATCTGACATGCATTGCTAGAGATCGCACGCGAAATCCAACACAGGGAAACATGACTGCAATCATCAGATGCATTGATGCTCATCTCGAATGTGAAAACAGGAAGATTTCAAACTTTGAAGAATGAAAAAATGAATGTAGATTGCAGCACCTGGATTTTGCATGGCGTGCTTAACTTATCTGTAAAAACCTCCACCAATCAGCGAGTCACTGTTTTGATCCCCGTGGGATGACAGAACCCAACACGCAACTGACCCAGTTTCCTATAATCAGATCCCGGAAGATTAAACCTGGCAAAAAAACAGGCGACCTCGCCAGTGACGCTTTACGTCTGCCACATCTGCCATACGATACGGGAACGTCAATGTCAAACGCCGAACGTTGATCTGATCGCAAAAACGAAGCTATTCTTAGTGGAAACTGATCTATTTCCGTCACACTCGGCTTGGCGTCTGGCGCTGGTGATGTTTGGCAGAGATTCTGACAGCTGTTGGTGGAAATGAGGAAGTCCGTGCGCTGATCCCAGCAGACTTTGGCCGTGAATCTTATCGATGGCGGCAGACGGGGACTTGGCAATGGCGGGGGGGGGAGTGGCGGGGATTGGTCTTGGCTTTGTGGTGTGTGTGGGGGGGGGGGGGGGGCTAAACTGCTAAACTGTTGACAAATTGAAACACACCGCCATGCAGGGGTCGGGAGCAGGCCGTAGTGTATTTTGTTGTTTGTTTACATATTTGAGTGTATTATACTTTTCAATTTCAGTAGCTTTCTGACCTCATTGACGAGTTTGACATGGGTTCAAAATAATTCATGTTCATTGTAGAACTATGTGAGGTATTCTGTATTATATTATGTTCGATTGTTGGTACTGTGTTGGTGAGTGATGTGGTGAATTGTACCTCATTACCATACAGTGCTCCCTTACTAAGTATATATGCCAATCATTCTCCTCCCTGGTCTTACCATTAAACTGAGGTGAAATATTCTATATATCACATATTTGTTAGTGAATTGCTCAGATTTATGATGGGTGTGTATCACGTCTGATGAAAACGTAGATGAGCACAGTGACCTTTCAAAAGGCGTCAAAGGCCAATTTCTGAATTACATGTTGGGTTGTACGAAATGCAGTGCTAAATATAGCGGTCTGCATTACTTAAGATTTACCATCATGAAACACAAACACCAAGACATATGCTGCCTGCGATGAGTAAATGACACTTTACCCAGAAACCAGCATCAAGTTTCCAGCACAAAGTGAAGGCTAAAACCTCAACATTAATCAGCCGCAAACAGAAAACAGCAGCTTTTGACGCACGACCCAGGGTCGTGTCTAGGGGTCCGTGATTAAATACAGGTAACAGGTTTTATTGCATTTTAACATTTATATTAATTGCAACACATAAACAGCTAAATGAAGAGACGACTCATGTAAGCCTTTTTATCACAATGAATTACATGCAGTTTTTATAGCATGATTTACAGATGTTACAGCTTTTTTTTAAACAAAGGACCAACAAATCAAAAATGACCTTTGATAGACATAATCACGCAGTGATGAAGTAAGACAGACATATGGCAAGTCCTCCCCGCCAACAGACCAGTTGCCAGAAGACCAAATTGACGATAACTCAGAACATCGATACGTCTGCTGAAAACTCCGCCGGTGCCTGGATGTGTTGATGACGTCATCAGAGCCACGGGAGCGGTCGACTTTCTCAATCGTCTGCTTCCTGCATCCCCAGCAGACTGGGGGTCTATTACAGTTTTGAATATCAATTCAAATTACAATTACACATTCCTTTTATAGACATTATTACAATAACATGTTTTCTACCAAATTACAAAGTATTAATTCACCATTACAACAACCAGCTGACGTTCAAGTAGAACTCAATAACAGCTCGATGCTCAATAAGAGTTACACCACTTGTTACCAGTTCAAACACATTGCATTTTCAGCTACAGTGGCAACAGGTGAAGAATGTCAAAATTTTATAAATTCCACATTCATCAAAGTTTGGCCCAAGATTGTCACGAGAGATTGCAAAATGACACGACGGGTCAAGCTACAGAACAGTGTGTCAAAACAGTTGGAAGGTGTCATTGGTAAGCCTCTGTTACAGTATGGTTAATGGCAGTTGCATTAACTACAATTATAATTATAATGGACGCAAAGTCTACATACACACTCATTTTTAGTCTTTATGATATGTTTGCTGACAGTTGTGACTTCTGCTTCTGGCGTCATAATACACGAGTTTCCCTGTCACAATGTTAGATCATCATTACAGTACTTTTGCTGCTAGTTACCATACATAGCGGTTAGTCTCGATCAACCCTGTGATGGCAGGAGAAGAATGATGGAGGTTGATTATTGTCTAAAATACCCACAATGCATTGTAAAAGTCACATGATTTGATTCGGTTTTCTAAAAAAACTAGTCCATCCACATTTAAAAAATAGGCCTAGTCGTAATCGTTCCTGACAAAGCTCTGCGCTATCAGCCGGCGTCAGCTGACACGGGGTATGATGACGTACGAGGCGGGATCCCGTTTATCTGGATTTTGTGGGGCGACGCGCGCTCTTCAAATACCAGAGTTTCATTTTTGTTCTTTAGGCCCCTGCTCATTTCATTTTTCATGTTTTTTCCATGAGTGGGGTGCACGTGTCCGTTATGTTGTCTGGTAACTGGGGCAAAACACTCTACAGCAGGAGGCTGAATAAGGGATAAAACCAGGGTAAACGAGGTTGTATGCATGGAATCCAGGTTAAATCCAGCGGACCCTATTTTATAATTACTGCCAGACCTGTCTCTGAGGAAAACACATGGAACCATTCTTTTCTCTATTAGAAAGGGTAAGCTTTTGTTTGTGGTTTCAAGTTGTTTTAATCAATATCAGCTTACATGTTGTGGTTCCCCTGTCTTCACAGTTGCTCACACAAATAGACCAAACAGATGGTGTATGCCAAACAACCAAGTTGGTGTCTTGTCAACAAATAATGACGTTTAAGCAGCATCTGTATAAATAGCCTGTACTTTATACCCCCGCCGTATAACTAGCCCCATTTGTGTCGACCATCGATGTTGAGGGGGGAAATCGACCTGATGACGCCGCCAAACGAAGCTCGTTATGCGGCGACGTGAAACGCGAAACACGCCACATCTGTCTCGCGGAGTACACAATTGCGTGCGATGTCAGGTGACAGTGGTGGAGTGTGGATGTTAGGACGAGGTCCTGTTGGTTACTAAGTATATTTTTTAAGGTCAAGGGGTTTGATTCCCAGTGAGAATTTTTTGTTTTGCAAGCATATGAGAAATGATCAATTGATGATCAATAAGTGTGCCAATGACCTGACGTAAATTGTAAAGTCGTGAGAGCAAGACTTGGACCAGGACTATAAACCACCACATTTACATTTTGTTATATGGCTTTTAAAATTCAAACAAAAAAGATTAATTCACGTATTGAAAACAGCAGCAGCAGCAGCAGCAGCAGCAGCAGCAGCAGCAGCAGCAGCAGCAGCAGCAGCAGCAACAATGCTATCGTCGCATTACTATTTCCAGCACGCGCCGAGCCCACAATTCCCCCATTGAGAACCTGCCAGCATTGCCATGGAGACTTTTATAGAAATTGTGACAAACTGCATACGAATAGTAACAATCATCTACTGAAGAATATAATCGTGATTCCTGATAATTGCCACACTATTGGTCTATGTGTCAGGTAGTTGATTGTCACCAGAGTTAAAGATGATTTTTGTGTGGTCAAGGAAATAAAAAAATCACTATCATCACCAAAACTGCACGTGCTTTCGCCTGTGTCTAGATGTTGACACAATTTAGACCAAGTCCCGAATCTGCCAATATAGAGACCCCAATCACGCACCTCACGCGCCTTGTAAAGCCTAAAAAGGGCGCCGACTGATGAGAATGGAGGCAGTGCGCGGGTTAATGTGACAAGGTCAATAAAAGGCTGTTCTTCCTTTCATCGCGCAGGAAGCTGCTCTTTGGGGCACAAAATAACGGTCTAGTGTGGATCAGTGTCCGAATGACAGAAGTCCGTAATGACAGAAGAAGTAGTCCGTAATGACAGAAGAAGTCCGTCAGAAGAAGTAGTCCGTAATGACAGAAGAAGTAGTCCGTAATGACAGAAGAAGTAGTCCGTAATGACAGAAGAAGTAGTCCGTAATGACAGAAGAAGTAGTCCGTAATGACAGAAGAAGTAGTCCGTAATGACAGAAGAAGTAGTCCGTAATGACAGGAAGTAGTCCGTAATGGTGCAAAACCGGCTACATGGCCGTAATGACAGAAGAAGTAGTCCGTAATGACAGAAGAGTCTAGCTTGATGCTTTAATGATCATTATGAAGGAGTATTTGTAGTATTTATACAAAAGGATTTTTTTATGGGACAAAACTTATACTGCCATCACCAAAAAATCCGTATATTGCTACAATGTTGAAAATAAGCTCACTCAGTTCACTTTAAGTGAGGACAGTTATATTCATGCGCCAAGACGTGCTGCCGGAAGTGGTAAAGAGTTCTATAGCACGTGATGACAAACAACATGGCGCTTACCAAGGTCATGTGACACGTCATGTGACATCCAGTCCTTGATTAATGTCTTCTGAATGACAGCTTCAATTTGCACTCAAATACGTATTGCTGATTTCACAATTACTATTGAAATTGAAAACTAAACAGCTGTTTTGTGTACCTAATATAATTTGGTGAAACTCTGAAACGGATTATCGGCTAAAATCTACAACTACGTCAATACACGCGCCTCTCTCATGCTATAACCAGATCCCAGATGCCGACTGAATGTTTTGTGTATGACAAATTACAAATCTGCTTTGAATAACATACAAATGCCAAGCGATTCGGGGAGTCTGCAGATTTAGATCACGATTACCTGAACGTATCAGTTTCACCCAATGCTGGGAGCAGCCACAACAGCTGACGTCACGGGGCCAACATTTCAGCATTTCTCCCAATTTAAATCAACACCTTTGATTTGCTGATACAGGCAGCAATGGACTTAGTCTGGCTTGTACAATGTCTGGCTCTTTGAAAACAAATTATCTTATTTGATAACCAGTTGGGACGCTTTAGTTGAGTTTTATCCCAGTAAACATCCAGCGTTCTCAGAACGTTTTGTCTCTAATGTTGAAGAATTCATGAAAATGCTGTGCGTTTTCACTGCTGACTGTAAAGTATTTCCTGTTGACTTCTGTCAAAATGCTGACTGAAATGTAGGTCTATAGTCTGTGTATATCTATCACACTGGCTCTAGTATGAATTCTTTTCTAAAGCGGCAATGGAAATTGCAGTTATTATGAATTAGGTGTATTACAAAATTTGACTTAAAAGTGATATTACAAAAAAAAAACCTTTGAAAACGCTTATAGCATCGAAAGACATGTTGAAAAATGCCACATAAATAGTGATAGGCCTTTTTTATTTTTAGAAATCATTACTCTAAACTTTTTAAAATGTACCCAAAAATCGTTTAAATATTACAAAACTGTTCAACAACGTAAACAAATGTTCAAAACGCATACTAATAATTGGCACACGAGCTGACAACTGGAGTCTGTGCATCAGTACGCATTATATGTGATAGTATTGTTTACCAAGGGCCTGGGATTATGTTAACTTTGCAAACTTGAAATAGGCAATTACATTTCACTAATGTTTTAACAGTCCTGTTTTGAGTTATGAGCCCCGCCATCTCTTGAAAAGATATTACCATGTTCAGCCACCTATTTAGAGGATGGAATCATAACAGGGAAAACAAGGTGTTTTAAATCTATAAAATTTATTGTCAACCAAATGAAAATGCTCGTGTGTATCAGGTGAATTGTTTCACTTTCAATAGCCATAATTGGCAACTGTCACAATGCAATGGAAAATCAAGTACTGATGTACATATGGTGAAAGGTGCTGGGATGGTTGTGCTCCAAGACTGCTCTTTTAGTAGATCTATTGAACTGTATTTTACACATTTGTAGTTTGTAGTTGTTAACGACAATCATACTTATATGTTAACATATGTGGTATTCATTTTATAAACAATATGAAAACTTAATACAATATATATTCTTTATTTAAAAAAACAACACGACAAACTGTAAGCTTAAAAAAATCTAAAAATCTGAAATTTACATGCAAGTAAATCACTGTTCGTGCATAACTTAATGAATGATTAAAGTATTCACCTCAAACATATAAAAAGTCCGAGTGGCTTGCTAACACTAACCACGTATGGTCATTGTAAAATCCATAAGCGCATTTTAGATACTAGTAGTAAGTCCTGGTGGAGCGGCTGGAAGCCTTTTAAACCCCATCAATAAAAAAATTACAGGTCAGGTTTAGGCAAAAACAGGTGCGGCGGCATGTTTTGCACGCATAAAATGTGTCTTTACCGATATTTGTTTTGGGTTGTTGTGTGGGTAAAATGTTGGTAAAAATTTGTAAAAATATGAAAATTACATATGCAAAGACATCTTGGTTTGGACCTTATGTGGTATTCATTTTATAAACTAAATGGAAAAGACACTGAAAATTCCACACTCCCTAGGTAACTTTACTATATAAATACTGTGGCAATACAAATATATAGAGCCCTCATGTGCCCATGACAATGTCAAATATTCATTAAAATTCACATTGTCAAAATTACCATATTCAAAGCACCTGCTTGATCTCTATTCCACAATAATAACATTCTGAGTTGATTTTTAGTATTGACAATTACTTTTTGAATCAAATAAATACAAACTATTTCAAAATCAGTAATGATTCGGTTCTTTGCTACATTAAACTATTGTTCAACTGGCAATTCAAGACTGGTCAATGAAGCATGCACATCAATTTAATCAGTTACAGGAAAATGTATCTGCTGTGACAATCCAGTCGGCAATATCTGCACCACTACAGCCACGTAACTACTGCAGCTGTGAAGAATGAAATCTGCTTAAACGGCAGGTTGACTGGCACTACAGACCACTGGTTTTTAGCAATGTCATAAACAGATGCATTGCTGTGGTCGGAATTACCGTGTCCAATCAGATAAATCTTCGCCTTGTACAAGGCAGCCGAGCCAAAGGCATGTTGGATACCAGGTGGGGTGAGCAAGGTCCAAGCGTCCGTGGGTTCATCATAGCGAGCGGCGACACTGTGATACCCACCTACAAGGTACAGAGAGTTCTCAGAGGCGACAAGACTTGATCCATATATATCAGGAACATCTTCAGGCAGATTTGACTTTTGTTGCCATGTTTTTGTCGTTGCTGCATCAAACATCCCAAGACTTTTCCCGTGGGCAACATAAATCTTTTTGTTTAAGGCGGCAGCAATAGGCCACTGGTCTTTCTTCAGCATGTCTGCCTCCTGGTGCCAGATAAGCGAGGCGAGGTCGAGTCTGTAGACTGAGGCTAGAGGACCCTTACCGCCCAGAAGATACACGCTGTTGTCACATAGCACCGCGGAACCGTCTTCTACACCTGCCGGACTGTCTGGCAGATCGTGCCAGCTTTTACTTTTAGCATCGTATTTCGTCGTCTTCTTCTTGGTATGACCACCACAGAGGACAATGAAACCTTCATTTGTTGCCACGATGGGGGAGCGTTTAGCTTGAGCTTCTACAGGGATTTCAGCAAACGCTTCCCAGTGGAAATCATCTACTGACCGAGCAACAAAACACTTGTTGTTGATTTCGCCATCCCAATAATCTGCCATTCCACCCAGAACTACCAACGACTCTGTTTCGGTTTTTCCTGCAGAAGCCTTAGACGCCAACATTTGTTCAAATAATTCGTTTACAATTAATCTATATACACTTGCATCGTGAAGAAGGTCTTGGTATTTTTTGTCGATAGTGTTCAATGTTTCAACACTGCACCTTTTCAAGTTTATAGTCTTCATAATGTCTGCCATGTTGTTTTTCCTCGCCAGTGGCTCAAAGTCGACCCACTCAATACTTTTCACAAGAAGCTCATCTGTAGACTCTAATTCAGCCGTTTCGGCCGAAATGATAAGCAAAAGTTGCTCTATGGTTAGGGTCTTAAACTCTTCACATGAACCAACAATGGAAATATCAGAAACAATCCTCCCCATGGACTTGCTGCTTACACCTTCCATTCCGTATTTTGAAGACAACTTCCACCAAGCAAGGCAATTCTCTGCAGAAAGGTTGTCCGACATGATTTTTGAAACTTGTTCCTTGATAGACTCTAGCCCCATGATCTCCACGGCTTCTAACACATTTGGCAGGGACTCCAGCTTGAAGGTCGCATCTTGTCCATAGAAATGTCTCATTATGTTCATCATCACATCCTTGTCTATGTTCTCCAAACGGATTTCATCATTGGTTTTCTCTTTGGATTCGGAAGTCAACAATGATGCAAAGTACTCACAGGCAGTGGAGAGAACAAGCTTGTGGCATGGGATGGTCATGTCCTTGACCTTAACCTGGAGGTCTATGAAGTAGCCATGTTGTTGGTGCTGCCACATGGCGGCCATAGTTGTAGTACCATAGTCTGGCCTCGGTGCTACCGTGAAGTCAGCCATTTTGGTTTGTCTGCTCTCTGCCATGCTCAGGATAATCTGAATATAAAATCATTTATCAAATACTGGTATATGGATGTAGACTTTATCAATTAGATAAAATGATACCTTTAAAGGATCTTGCAAAGTATGAATGGCGAATTTTCACCATTTGGATTTTGATTAATTTTACATTCAAGCATTCCCAACATTTTGTGCGAGGAGGCATCTCATATGGAACCCATTTGTATGCTGCTGCTGCTGCTGCTGCTGCTGCTGCTGCTGCTGCTGCTGCTGCTGCTGCTGCTGCTGCTTTTTTTTAAGTCCCTTGCATATTCATGCATCAAGTGTCTCATGGTGTTGGACAAATCTCTTTACGTTATAAAATGTTATCGGGAGCATGTATCACAAAATTGGGACCATTTTTAGTAAGAAATGTACAAATAAGTGACAATATTCACTGTAAAATAATGGCATTTTTTGTGAACAGGAAGCTATTGCTTTGAAATTTAAAATATATATTTATGTACATTTTAGTCTTTTTGGAATAAGAAGCAGTGACAGAAATATACAAAGAAAATAATCATAACATATCTGTTGGTGATACACAATAATAGTAACATAAATAGCAGGTAATAAAAGATATATCAATTTAGTCCACAAACTTTTCATACGCTATTTGGTCTGTCAAACAATGTTGTTGCTTGAATGCCTTGGATTAGAACATATCACTCTCTACGAGAGGTCGACTTTTTAAAAAATTATTTGTGTGAATAATACTTTGTCTGATTGCATTTTATAGTTTATTTTGACGGATGTGATGAATATTTTTATATTGCAATGACATTTTAATAATTGATCATGTTTTTTCCAACTGATTGATCACTACATGAGTACGTTATGATATAATTTATCTAATAATAAAAATGAAGGAGACACTCGTTGAGTGTGAGAACATATAAATCGTCTACAGCATCCTGCCATATCTACACAATCTTTACAGGAATATAAAGTATGAACGAATGAAAATTGGTCCACAATGTTAGCACAACATTGTAAAGCTACCCAACACCGTGAGACAGGTGAAACATCGTGCCATTTGTTCGCAACAGATGAGGATTTCCCAACATTAAGTTACACCAGCGATTTCAAATGCCAATATCAGTTTAAATAGTCCTTTATATAGGTAACATACTAATTTAAGTATCAGTTTAAATAATCCCTTATATAGGTAACATAATATATAAACAAAGAGTCCCTTGAGTACAGTACCTTGTGTTATTATGTTTCTCGCCTAGACGTATCCTGTTACACACTTATAATTGAACATGAAGTTTAATGATAAACTATTCACACTCCTATATGCACCAAGTCCAAAGTATAAAGTGGTACAGTCAGTATCACTGTGATAAACCTGACGAGGTCTACTGCAGTAATATGGCCGCGCAAACACTTGTCCGTAATCAAAATGCTGATCAAGGCCGGATCCAGCGGGGGGGGGGGGGCTCCCCCTCTAGCCCCCCCCCCGCTTGCCATATTAGCCTTAAAGCCCCCCCCCCCCTACAATTTAGCCCCCCCCCCAAAGATCTTTTTAAAAATGCATTTTCAAAAAACACTTTATTAAAAGTTTACTATTTTATTGATTGCAATTATTCTAATTCTAAGGTCTATAATGTAGACATAATGTATATTACATCTACTGCCCACGGACACCCCCCCCCCTCTCAAAATTTGAAAATTTTGAAAATTATATTCCCCCCCCGGTCTCAAATTTCTGAATCCGGCCCTGACTGATTATTTCTATCCTAAACATGTAGATTGTTATTATTGACCCAACAAGTCTACTTTTGCTTTCGTTTTCCGGAGACATGTTCACGTTATGTTTGTGATTATTGTACGTTGAGAACACACGTGTCTGTGACAGCAAACTGTGTCAGGCTGCATCATAGGCAGATCCATGAGGCGCAGGGACGCCCCCCTTTGCCATCAAAATACTTCATTTTTCATAGTATTTTTTCATAAAATCCTGTAATCCAGTTTTTTTGACGGCCTGGTTTGTTGTTGTTTTTTGTGTTGTTATTATAGTCTGAGAAAATCCAGGTGGTTTGTCTATTTTGGTACAGTTGTTTGGGGCATATGTTTATAAAACTCAGTGCAACTTGACGTATTTATAGCAGAGGTATGGGGCTGAAACACGAAGTCTACTGACACGTTTACACCTACTATTGGATGCTGTAGGGGCTTTCCCAACGTATCCGCGTCATAGAGGCTATATTTAGAACATGCTCCAAAATCATAAAAAACATGGGTTGCATGAACAGTTCCTGAATTAATGTCGAATTATTAATGAAATTAAGTTTTTGGACTGGTTACATAAGAAATGACAAATTAATTACTTTGATATAAAACAGTATTAGATAACACGTTTTGTTAAAAAAAATAATTCCTTGTGTTGTCCTTTAAGTCAGACCCGTTTAATTTGAACTCAATTGAACAGAGTGAATACAAATAGTGGCATGCAACTATTTTCCGTTAACAGATGGTGTGAAGGGAAAGGATTATTGGAAAGGGTGGTTACCTGCTAATATATCCAAATAAAATTTCTTGTTGGTACATTAACTTTATTTGCATGTGGATTATTATTGAAGGCGCCAGAAATTTAGTGTATGTTGGTGTATTGGTGGTGCTGGGAGTTGGGCCCATTGGGCAAAGTGGGTTCGGGACGTTAGTGAAGACGCAAAAAGCCAAAGTACACTACAGTTATGCATTTCGTGGTACAATCCCAATCCATATAACAATAATGGACTCAGTTTACTAACTTACTGTTATTGTTCAACATGGCCGCCGCCACTTGTCAGAACAATCTGCAATGTATTGTTTAATAATGATTTTTGAACACGAGTGACTGATACTGATACGAACAGATAAGTTATATTTGTTCAGAAAACATGTTATCATTTTGAAATTAAATATAATTTTCTAATAGCAGATTCACAAACGTTTCACCAACAGTAAGTTGTCATTCTGAGAGAAATACACGATCATGCAAACATTGGCGAAAACTTACGTTTTAGTGTAAAACTTTGTTCAGTTGAATATAGTGTAAACAGTCTATACATGCTGTATGCGTGAACATCCATCAATGAAACTATACAATATCTATAAAATACTACAATTAATCCATGCATGCTGAGTATGTGAACCTCCACCAAAGCAAACATACCATGTTCACGAAAAATAACATTTCAATAGTCCGGGTTTGGTAATTACACCTATATGTCCTGTACAATTATAAAACATTTTTGTCATAATACCTTTTGCTGTGTCTTTGATACGTGCACTAATTTGTTTCCTCTGCAACATCGTATGCTAACTACATATACTCTGTGATTGCAAGTTACACACACTGGAATGTTTTAAAACTGTTTTCAACACCAGGACCTCCCACCAGTATAGTGAACTGATCGTCACCAACAGCAATGTTCCCTATCTTCTGACCATCTGGTATGTTGAGCTGCTGTGTGTCCAGCACGGTGACCAACTGACCACTCCACAAGAACAAACACACACTGACGGGCCTTTGTGACACCACATACAGGTGGCGCCGGTTACACGCGATGGCTTGGAAAGAACGAGGCAGAAACTTTAGTTTGTGGGTGTGGAGGTGGCGGCCGTCATGGTCGTATACACACAGGCTGCAGCGGTAACCATCCACCACTGCTATGGCCTGTGAGTCCGGTGTCTGCAGATGGACGGTTCCAACCACTTGACCCCGATCGCTGACCTGAGTGTCTGTATCAGTTGCTTTTTGCTCCAGGTCGTATATCCAGATGAGGCGTTTTGCCTTCGTCGTCTTATTGGATTTACTACAAAACGCGACCCAGTGGGTGCACTCTGCACCAATGATCGTTCCGTAGTCTTCCACTATGGTGGAGACCAACTCCAGCTGGGAGTTTAGTATGTAGGTTGGACCGTTATGACGTTCCCTTAACAGTACATTGTTATTGTTCAGTTTGTATTTCATGCACCATATGCTTATATCATGAGGCAATGCAGATTGTTTTAATGTAATAATTTGATTACGATCAAATGAAATCTGTTTGATAATAGATTGATCTTCAAAACACACAACAGCCTCATTTGTGGTCAACCCAACTCTAAACTTACAGCCATACTCCATGGGTAAGTCTGTCAACAGTCTAAATCCAGGTTGTATTCTAGTTTCCTTATTCATATCAGGCTGGGCTACTTCAGTATTTTCAAACACCGGTTCAATTATAAATGGAAAACTGTTCACATCTGGCAGATTGAGTGTTGGTTCGGTGATCCTACCTAAATCAACTGTAAAGTTATCGGTGATCTTCCCAACATCAACCGACCAGAACTTTGTGGGCCAAACGGTGGAGTTTTTGAAACTGTTGCCACACATTTGCAATAGACCAAGAATTCTTTGACTCTCTTTCGAATTTCCATCAATGTTCTGAAAATCAATTTTTGTCAAGTACCTCTGTAATTCTTGTAGATCACTTTTGGAAATGATTCGGAGGATCTGAGCGTGTAATTGATCATACACCTTGGCGATAGTGGCAGTGGTGTTCTGGTACCATCTATCTGCCTCCTGATGTGCCTTGTCTCGCTTGGACTTGGCCTCTTTCATCAGAGAATCTCTGGACAGGACTAGTTTGTTCAGAAGCTCTTCTGTCCTCTGCTTGCATTCTACGTTTACGCGTATGACTTGTTGAAGAGCTTCCGTGTGCTGTGTGGTTAGCACATCTCTCAACTTCAGTATCTTGTGTGTTTTATGGGGACCTTCACTCAGAGACACAATGCAGTCAGCACACAGCGGATCGCTGCAGTCATCGCAGTAAAAGTCGCACTTTTCACCGGGGTGCAGACCACACATCGTTGAGCCTGATTCTTCAAGGATTTTGATTTTGGGAGCAACGTTTCCTTCAGCAACACCTTCATCTGTGTCATCTAAAGTAAATGGAGCAATATGATCCAAGAGATTTAACACCACAGTGTTTGTTTTAAGCTTCTGAACCTCGCCTCGAGGAACTCTGAAGTACGTTTTACAGTTAGGACATGGGAGTTTTTTCTTCAGCTTGGACTCGTAATATATCTGCATACAGGCTAAACAGAAGGTGTGGGAGCATTTTAGGAGTTTGGGCAGTCGGTCAGAGTCATTATATTTCTTCAAACATAATTCACACTGAACTAAGTCAAAAAGGTTCGAGCTCGGTACTGCTGCTGTTGCCATTGTGATTTATGTTTATACAGATCGGTGAATAATGAGCACACTTTCCTTGCTATTCCAGAGGGGGAGTGTCTAACAGAAATGAAAATCTAAAAATGAAAGTATATAGTACCAAACGTTTACTTCCGGGCAGTAGTATTACTCCTTTTATATCCAAATTTCTGTAATATTGTCACCAATAATTGTAACACGGAATATGCAGCAATCATGTAATCTGAGGTATACTGTATAAACAATACTTTGCTGATAAGAACATGATTGGTGCGAGCCAGTGATAAGGCAGTCAAAAGTCAATGCAAATATGATGGTTTATAGCTGCAATTCGATGTTTGCTCTCGGGACTTTACAATTTACACCAGGTCATTGACACACTTGTCAATCGTTCGATCATTTCTCACATACTTGCATTGACAACACATTCAGCGCACATTGCGAATCACACGCACAATCACTCATTCACTCTTTCATCCAAATGACCCGTACTTATGTACGGTTAGGTGTGGGGTGCAACGGAACAGTGCACAAGTATTTAGTGATGAGCTAACTAGCTTCTCAGCTGGACTGGGAGTCAAACAGACAACCTTCTGCA
Organism: Streblospio benedicti; assembly: GCA_019095985.1. Lineage (NCBI taxonomy): Eukaryota > Metazoa > Annelida > Polychaeta > Spionida > Spionidae > Streblospio > Streblospio benedicti. The sequence goes on from JAGTTF010005818.1 coordinate 101,574, forward strand.
AGGGCGTATCGGGGGGGGGGGGCAATATTATCAGAAGTTTAGAATGTCACTTAAACACCGAAACCTATATGTCCACAGTGGCAAGTCCATCATATATATATTGTTAATGTGTTGGAATGTACATCTCACTTACCTGATGTTACTTATGAGCATGAGAAAAGTTATCATGGTTCAGAGGGGTATTAAACAACTGGGCGGGCTAAAGAACCTATCTTTGTAAGTGAGAAGGCTATTTCATTCTGACTAGAGTGTGTATTCAACAAAGAGGGGGTCATATAGAAAAAAAATGTGATTGATGATTTGCCCTAAATCTTTAGTGTGAACTGTGAAAGTGTGATGCAGCATCTTCAATTGGAATTACTGGGTTTTGGTGAAAGACAGTGAAATGTATTGTTGACTGGCGATTTAGGGAAATAAAACGTTGGTGAATGGATTTTCATCCAGGCTACATGTATATACCACCCTCAACAAAGACGTCCATAAGTGATCCTTTCCCCGACAAATAATTTCTTTTTTGCAATAAATAGCTGAGAAAAGCTGAAGAAACGATTTTGGGCCTCACAAGTGGCTCAGAATCACATCAGGATCAGGCGGTCTATCCCCCGTGTCCGCTTTGTGGGGGAAAGGGATGGCTGCAAATCCCTGAGGTCGTCAGTGCTTTGATTGCTGCGTTCCTTTAGTGTTACGTTCTTACGGCATACGTGTGTAATGACGTACATTATGGGCAATGCACTATAACTATAACGTATACGAATGTACTGAATCTAATATTTAGCTATTGCATCGAAATTTAGATAACTATTTTTATGTACATTTTAGTTTCTTGAATATTAAGTAGTAGACAAATATATACAAAGGAAATAATGATTCCATATACTGCATACCTAATTAACAGAGCACGTATAGCTGATTTTTAGGCTTGAAACAGCATAGGCAGATCCAGGTTTTTGGAAAAGATGGGGCGAACTTAAGGAAAAGGGGGGGGCACTTAGCGATTTCATGAAAAACCCTATTGAAAATGAAGTATTTTTGTGGGAAAAGGGGGGGCACGCACCCGGTGCCCCCTGGATCTGCCTATGAACAGTCCACCTGTAATGTACAGTAGAACCTCTCTATTAGGACCACCTTTGAGACCAGTGTTTGGTGGTCTCAAAAGAGAAGTGGCCTTTATATGGATGTTGGTAGCTTTATGAAGGTTTGGGTCGTGAAAAGTGGTCCCATGATAGAGGTGGTCTCAATAGAGAGGTGTTCTCTATAGGAGGTTGTACTGTACTTTGGTTATATTTACAAACACAATACCTACTCGATTCCAACAGTTTACCTACTTTGATTAGATGCAAACACAATACCTTCACATTTTTGGTAGTATGTGTTCTTTCTAGCTTAAATAGAACACAAAACATTTTGAAAATTTTGTTACATTTTGGAAACTATAGCATAGAAAACAAGCATACCATTTTCGTTGCATTTTTCTCATTGTCAGAACCTGCAAAGAATCCATTCAGATTCAGAACAAACTAATTATAAAAACAGTCAATTGCCAAGTGGAAAACACGCAATGTCATTTATTCAAGTAAACCACAGGTTACATCGCGTGTCATATGAGCAAACACGCTCTGAAAGGGAAGCAACAACCTCTCTATTAGGACACCTTTGTGACCAGTGCTAGATGGTTTCTATACAAAGGTCCTTTTTGGTAGCTGTATTAACGTTCTTGAGAACATCCATGTGGTGCCCTCTAGTGGGAAGTTGGCAAGCAATAAAACTACTGAACACAGTGCTGCCACCTGTTAGCTTATTGATCATAACAGTGACATAATGCTGCCACCTGCTGGCTAAACATTGCATAAGTAGTGAAATTGACACAAATATTTTTATAATAAAATCAGCCTGAAGATGTTTTAATATTTTTTTCCATTATTATAAATTATTATCTATCAGTGAGCAAAGTTTTGTGATGATTCACAAAACCTTTTTTAAGAAACGCATCTATGGATAACATTTGGATTGATGCTCTTTAATTTAATTCTATAGCACTTAAATGTGACTTAATGATTAAATGTTCAAATAACCATAACAATATTTATTCATTATAACAATATATTGTGTGTAAATCTAAGTGCATATACTTATTTACTGTAATATCACACGTTGAGGATATTAGATACCTTTCTTTAAATAATTATATCTCAAAAACTAGCCTGAAGAGGTATCATTATTTTGCTATTTTTTGATAGTATATAGTTTTAAGCTTGAAGGGAAAATTAGTTTTACAGCAATTCACATGAAAGTTTTTTTAGAAATTGCAGATTGAATTGCGACAGGTCAGCCATTCTATTCATTTGCATTGTAAATATCAAAAAATATTGACACAAATATTATTTTTACTAGCCTTGTCTGTTAATATTATTTTGTTTCCATTATTATAAATTATTAGTATCCAGTGAGCAAAGTGTTGTAATGTTTCACAAAACTTTTTTTTCTACTGGACGTTCTCATCAACCTTCATGTTTGGGATTGTGACATGTGGTCTTAGTATAGAGGTGGTCTCACTAGAAAGGTGGTCTTAATTGGAGGTTGTACTGTACTTCCACTTTAATTACAGCTGCATTCTTTACATTCTCAAGTAGCAGAGGCCTAGAGTATAGATAGTTTACAACAGAATCATTCAGGACTACATTGCTAATGATGCATATCTGCAGTGTGAAAGAGATACATGTAAACCGACAATACATCAGCCATGGGTACAGTAGAACATCCAACTCAGACCAACTGTCTATTGAGACCACCTCTATGATAACACCACTTTTTCCATTCACAGCCCTTCATAAAGCTACGGAAATGAACCTCTGTATAGAGAACACCTCGCTATTGAGACCACCTAACACTGGTCCTAAAGGTGGTCCAAATAGAGAGGTTCTACTGTGCAAGCCTGTAGGACGTGTTCATACGTTATTGGGATATTACATAGATTTAACAATATGAAAATGTTTGGTTTTATTTGCCAAAAGACTCAACTAAAGCGTTCTGACGTATAAAAACCCACAATTTGTTTTCAAAGAGCCAGACATTGTACAAGCCAGACTAAGTCCATTGCTGCCTGCATCAGCAAATCAAAGGTGTTGATTTAAATTGGGAGAAATGCTGAAATGTTGGCCCCGTGACGTCAGCTGTTGTGGCTGCTCCCAGCATTGGGTGAAACTGATACGTTCAGGTAATCGTGATCTAAATCTGCAGACTCCCCGAATCGCTTGGCATTTGTATGTTATTCAAAGCAGATTTGTAAGTTTCTGTACACAAAGTTCGCCCCCTGAGATCTGTTATCACGTGAGAAGGACACAGACAGTACGTGGATTTGCCAATTTGCAGATAACCTAACATCCACTCTCTACGAGAGGTCAACTTTTTTGTTTAAATTTATTTGTGTGAATAATACTTTGTCTGATTGTATTTTATAATTTATTTTGATGAATGTGATGTATATTTGTTATATTCAATGAAAATCTAATATTTAATCAATTTGTATTTAAGATGCTTTTTCCAACTGACCTCTATAAAAATACGGTACTAGCAGGAGTTTTGCGTTGCACAATAGCACTTTCCCCGAATTGAGCGTTTAAAGAGAACATTGATTACTCTTGATACCAGTCAAATAACGAAAAAGGACTGCATATAAAAATACAACAGCAATCCTCTTTCAATATAAAATAATGTTTATTGATGCATGTTGACACATTTACATTAGGAAAATGCAATCTTTAGGACATAATGTATACGATCATTCTGAAACACGTCTTACAACAAAGTGATTATATTTATCATTTTAATAGATTAAACCACAACGTTCTCATATCAACATTTGTTTTCGTGATTATATGGTACAAACTTGTCAAAGATTGTATTTCATCAGTTCTAAAGATGCTTTATGATCCATTGAATTCAAGAAAACCAAACACGACGTTAAAACATTACTTGCTTTCCAAATATTAGGTAAGTGTCAATCTCAGAGATTGATCATACATGAGAACGTTATGATATAATTTATCTAAAAAAAAACATGAAGCAGACACTGAGTGTACATAACATCCATGTAGTTTTATAATCCATATAGCATATAGTATATGCCCGTAAATATACGTCCCGCTAATTTATTCATTGCACATTCATTATGTGTTTTATTTTAGTTTGACACAGGAATAAAAAATATTCGTGACTGAATGGATAGGGAGTTGGACTCGTGACCAGAAGATCGTGGGTTTGATTCCCGGTCGGGTCTGATGGTGGATGTTTAACAAACCTACCTCTAACAGGTTGCACACTGCTCCGTGGTACCTACACGTTAAATAGGTACAGGTCAGGCGAGTGAACGTCAATGTGAGTGATTAGCACGTCTGCGCTACGGTAGCGATGTGCTGTATGCTCCCCAGGGAGTTGAGAAAGATATAGTGTGACAAGGATGCTGCCAATGACCTGGTGTAGATGTGAAGTCGCTAGTGCACGACAAACTGTGAATTGCGACCGTAAATAAGCACATTTACACTTATTTACATTGTCACGTGACGTAGTTAAGACGAGTTAATGACAAAGCTTCTCACCAATCCCGGCAACAGGTCTACCCCCAAAATATGGTCCTTAGAATGTTTCTTTCTTCGTCTTTACTTATCAGGTTGCATTGAGAAAACGGTAAAGTTAGTGCTGCTTATTTTGTAACTTTGTACAAATTTTATTTCATATTTAGAATTATAATTTAACAACATATCGTCAGTGGCACCGACATTTTGACATGAACATGTGTGAGTGCAATGCACCACGTTACTACGATCTTGGGAGTTTCCTTTTGAAAAATGATTCATTGGCATGGGTTTTACGCTATAGATCGCACGTACCAATGTGATATCACACAGCATTATGTTATTCGCCAGTAGGTGGTGCTCATCTCCAAATGTCTTTTGCGACCTTTCTAATCTTTTTCATTTTGTTTACTTATTATTCACTTTATATTTTTAATGTATACTTTAATTTAACATTTTTAGAATTGATTTTCAAATATTTTCATCATTTATTTTACATGGCATGGCCTCATCAGGAATTAATCTAAACTTAAACTTACAAAATTGAACCTTTGCAGCCTTGTCACATTAACTGGCTCAATTAACCCGACAAGTCGATTATTGAATCCAAAGCCCTCCCTGTAGTCACCTATCTTGTCACTGTCATTGCAGAGTCATGCATTTATACATGTAAACGTAAATGTCTGCTTTATGGCCTTCTTCCCCCGAGAATAGAAGTAAAGTAGAAACCCCAGTTAAGACCAACTCTCTATTGAGACCACCTCTATAATAAGACCAATTTTCACGGTCACAACCCTTCATAAAGCTTCCAAAATGACCTCTGTATAGAGGCCACCTCTCTATTGAGATCACCTAACACGGGTCCCAAAGGTGGTCCTGATAGAGAGGTTCTACTGTATAATGACACGGGTATAATGATGGACCGCAAAGTTGAATGTAGCTCGCACCTGATCAAACCTCAATGACATCAAAATAGACTCCCAAAAATAAATATAAAATACAAAAAAATAATAATAATAAAAAAAAAAAAAAAAAAACTTGTAGGAATGAAAACTTAAAATGCAGCACCTGAACATCTGTGTCATAATTGTTTTAGTTTTACTGTACCCCTGATCTATATTAAAAGGAAGTCTTCTGTACAAAGAGATCACCTGTCAAGGAGTTTGCATTGTGACTAGAAATCGTAAATGTGAAACTTTGCCGTTAATTATGATATTTAAAGAGGCTTTAATAAACACTGTTATGATAAAACAGTAAATTTCATTTCATATATACCAGTATAATCATGCACATTCAATTGTAATTCAATATTTAGCAAAACAGCAAAATTAAAAGAAAATTAAATATAGCATTATATTACAAACAGAATATTTTAATCAACCACTGATAAAATAGAAAAAAGGAATAAGTGCAAAAACAGTGGATACTCTATATATACTATAATAAGTCAGTTTTGTGTTTAGTAAACTTGTAAATTTGTGCAGAAGTGCATATATTATATCATTGGAAAACAAGGGCAAAATGGCAAACCACAGTGATGTGCAAATGAAGTCAACATCAATTAAAAAATCTTTCAGCAGAAGTGAGGGTCAAAAATCAGACAAAGGAAAACAGAGTGGCGAGAAACCATATGAGTGTAGTGAATGTGGCAAGTGTTTAAGTTCAAGTAGCGCCTTGACCAGACACATGAAAATCCACACTGGAGAGAAAAACCATCAGTGTACAGTGTGTGAGAAATCATTCAGTCAAAGTGGACATCTGAAATCTCACTTGAGAACTCACTCTGGTGAGAAACCTTATGAGTGTAATCAATGTGGCAAGTGTTTTAGCCGACATGGCAACTTGACCAGCCACATGAGAATCCACACTGGGGAGAAAGAATATCAGTGTACAGTGTGTGAAAAATCATTCCGTAAAACTGGAAGTCTGAAATCCCACATGAGAATTCATACCGGTGAGAAACCTTATGAGTGCAGCCAATGTGGCAAGTGTTTTAGTGTCCATCACACCTTGACCAATCACATGAGAATCCACACTGGGGAGAAAGAACATCAGTGTACAAGGTGTGCAAAATCATTCAGACTCAGTGGAACTCTGAAAACCCACATGAGAATTCATACTGGTGAGAAACCGTATGAGTGTAGTCAGTGTGGCAAGTGTTTTAGCCAACAAGGCAACTTGGCCAGCCACATAAGAATTCACATCGGGGAAAGAGAATATAAATGTACTAGGTGTGAGAAATCGTTCAGCCAAAAGGGAAGTCTGAAAAGACACATGAGAACTCACACGGGTCAGAAACCTTATGGTTGTGGAGTTTGTGATCAAAGTTTCTCTCAAAGGTCTCATGTTATTCGTCATATGCGCACTCACACGGGAGAGAAAGCATACAAGTGTGATCACTGTGGCAAATGTTTTTCTCAAATTTCTAACCTGAAGAAACACAAACGCACACCCACTGGTGATAAACCATGTTACTGCCATATTTGTGAAAAATCATTTACAGCAGGAAGCAGCTTGAAAAACCACCATTTGACTGTGCATGCCAAGAAGTGAGCGGTTATTACACATTGAACATCTCTTTTGTAAATGGTTGTAGAGTATTTTTGACAGGTGTAGACAAATTCCTGAACAGTCACCACTAGTTTGTTTCAAATGTCCTTCACAGTCCTTCATTGTACTTGTAAATCTTCATACATATTTTACTGTACTTCAGATAACAAGAGGTAATAATTCTTTAAATCAATGAAGAACATTTTGAGTGATTGATAACTAAGTATTTTATTTAATAAACTGAACATTCCATATGCTTGGACATTATCATTTCAAGAAATATATACATGTATAATAAGAAATAATAAATGAACTTAAATAGATCTATAGTAAGGGCTAAAACATTATTTAAGCTGTGGAGGTCAAAATATTATGCAATTGAAAAACATAATCAAAATACTAAGTTCCTCATCAATTTGCACATCAATGATCACATATAGGCCATAATTACCAATTAATTGCAGGATGCCTCCATTAATCAAGGTTAAAGATATTGCTCAGTCAAAATCATATTTGTTTTGTAAAATTCAGTATCAATAGACGATGCCTTATGCATTGCAAGTGTGAATAAAATAATATTCATATTCTCCACGTTTAATACTATTTTCACCTTTAAAAATACCATGCCGTCTCGTCAAATAAAACACAAAGTCACGTGATATTGCATAATCGAATCATTTTCGCCAGACGTGCCGTGCATTTCTAACGACAGACGTCTGATTTAACAAGGGAGAGATAGTAAGCTTCTTACGTGCACCGTGCCGAAAATCATTCGGTTGACACATTTCTCGCATTCACGTGTTTTGTTGAGTATATGCGGGCCTCTTATTGCGTGGTATTTAAATTGTTTTACATACTTTGATATGATGTTTAAATGAAAGACACTTTCAGAATGCACAGAACACATCATAATGCTTCTTTACAAGCATACTTGTTTGATCACTGAGCATAACCTTTAACTTCAACGAACAATTGACTTGGAAAACTGTCTGGACATAGAAGAACATGCTCTAAAGGAAATATGCAGAAATCTCAAAACATGTACTTTTGTACATGCAGTTATTAATTTACATATAGGCGATAACGTTATGTTTTTCCTCAAAAAACGTGTCTTCATTTTAGTTCTATACATAGGTTTAGCCTCAATCGTAAAGCACATTTTGCATCATAAGTTTTATAAATCAATAGATATCCACCAGACAGTACCTATATTATATTATATTACTGAGGCTTATATTACTGAGGCTACAACATCTTGCAGGGGTTAGCCATGGTCTCATTGATACTAGCAGCTTTGAAATTCTTACAAATTTATCTTTTTTGGCCGATTTTGTTGAAATTTTATATTTGCATACTAGAGAATCTAAGCTTTCATAATATGTATGGTTTGCATGGCATCACTAGTTGTTTACAAAATATATTACGTGATTTCTGTCCTGAAGTGCTAGCAGAGACACACAGAACACTCCCCGTTTCCACCTGTCATCAATATATAATATAAAGATGGACAAATGTCCTCAAACAATAAATATGCACAATGATGCTCAAAATCATGCAAATTTGTATGGGTTTATTCGTTATAGTTACTGAGAAATACTGTCATTAATCAATAGACATGCAATATGTAATCTACACTCAAAAACGTGATCCGCACATATGCCGTCTACGTAAACAGCATTATTACGCGTGCGCACGTGGCTGGAAGTCAACTATTTATATTGGTGTACGTACGGACAACGTCCACGATGATAAAGAGTATTTAAATACCCCCAGCGCACCTGCAAACCTGGACTCCTGCCTTCTTCTGTATGGAGCCGTGTGTCCAGGCTGCGAAATATAGCCTTCCCGGCGGCCAAATGCTGGTTAATTTGACCCGGGTCTGGCTGGTTTCTGATGGACAGGCTACTGGGTGGAAGTTCCCAATATTAACACATTCCTGTCGTCTAGTGTGCCATTTTTATGTCACATTCAAAATCCATAAATTATCAATAGTAAGCTGAAAGGCGATGGTTATTAGTACGATACTAAACCCAGGTCGGTTTAACACTGTTACGTAATGTTTTGATCCAATTTGAGCCAATCCATGAAATAGAATGATATTTACTAATCAATTACCTGGTCCTTAAACTTAATATCGTTAAATCTCCATATACTGTGTGCATGCAGAGTAATGCATTTATACATGTAAACGTAAATGTCCCCTTTATGGCCTTCTTGCATTACTAGTGCTGCATCCTGCCATTTGCTGCAGGGACTCAGACGATAGATCATTTACTGAGGGATTTTATTAGGATTTTGTTTATTACTTACAACACCAGCATTTTCCATTGTTTGCAGTGCTTTTTCTTTGTGACCATTCAATAGGCGACCTTCTTTCAACTTACATCTAGCCCTGCTTGTAAAATTCCGCCATTTCTTCATCAGTTTTCCAGGCTCACGTGTGATGCTTGATACAGCATTTACTCCTTGGACAATGTCGTCACATATTTTGCTCTTGGTATTAGGATCCAGTGATGATGCTTTACAGATCTTAACATAATTCTTTTCCATTTCTTGTAGGAAAGTCTCCATCTCGTCATCGTGAAAATTACTTTTCCTGCTTGTCATTATTAGGTCTACAGTTCATAAATCAATGTGCATGAATAAACGACGACCACCGTTGGCACAATAGATAGCATGTACTAAATAGCAAATGAAATTGCCGGGCTTCACAGTGGCTAAGAGTGCCTTCAATTTATTTTTTTTGATCAACCTGTGCAACTCGGCAGTTTGAACATACCAAGTATGTTGGGTCCATTAGTGTCTCACAGCTTGCCCACGACCGAAAGAGGAAATTATCACTAATTGAGATCTTGCTTGAATCCGCTTCCATAATCTAACTACTGAAGTCATCTGAGCGACGCAAGTAATACATTTTCACTTGCGTTCGCCACGCAAGGCGACACCCGTTTATGCAACGCCGCAATAGCAAAGTTTGCGTACGTCGCATGCCCTGCGACGTACGCAATTTGGGCGATGTTTCGCAGATATTTATGCAACAGACCCCAGACCACTGATTGCCGCATAGCGAACTCGGACCACTAAAACAGATGACAAACAGCGCATTCTCATGTATCTGAATATTGCCACGGTCAACCCGATATCTGATCAATAGGACTTCTTGGAGAAACTAAATGTACATTGTGTAAAGTCTGTAGACCTTTAAACCAATTTATTAAAAACCGCCAACTGAAATATGTAAATATCTATATTATGTATCTATATTATGTAAATATCTATATTATGTATCTATAGTATGTAACTTTGTAGACGTTTGTGTATGTCTTCCATTAATATGGAATAAATTTAGCATACAATATACTAAATGTATCTATAATATGTAACTTTGTAGACAATTTTCTCTATCGTCTTTTTGCTTGAAATGAAATTAGTACAAATCTGACTCAAGTGTTATGTGTGTTCATTTTTCTATACATGTAAATAAAGGATAATCTTTTGATGTTGAAAGTTGTCATAGAATGAAAAACTCTTTTGAAATTACAATGTGTTTTCCCCAACTTTGCTTGTGGATTCAATTATATTTTCTCTCTGTCTCTGCAGTCAAGCTCCTACTAGTATATATGTATTGGCCAAGTAACTTTCATTCAAGGCAAGTAACGTTTTGTAGCTACTTGCCTCATTACAAATTTCAAATCAGTGCACTCCCTGTAATCCGTGTCCAATTATCTTGTTTCTGGCATTATACGGTTGTTGCAAAGCAATGCATTTATACATGTAAATGTATGCTTCATGGTCTTCTTCCCTGAATGATCAGATACTCTGCATTAGCACCACATCATTGTAGGTATCCTTTTCACACCTGTGTTTCTCTACTCCCCAATCTTATCCCCAACCGTAGCACAGACGTGCTTATCAATCAACATTAGCGGTCACTCACCTCACTTGTCCCTATTTAACATGTAGGTACCGCGGAGCAGTGTTCAACTGTTTAGGCATGAATTTGCTCAACACCCACCAACGGACCCAACTGGTAATTAAGGGTTATCATATTGGGTTGAGTGTGATATGAGAAATATCATTTATGTAGAGAACCACGAGTGAGCGCAGCAAAAGTGGGCAGAGTCTAATTACTACACTGCCCATATTAGGAGGGTGTGACATGCAAAAAAATCGCTATCCGCGGCCAGTCATAAATACACCCTGGAGTGTGAGAATCAAACTTACAACCCTCAGGTCACGAGTCCAACTCCCTATCCACTAAACACACAGCAATGGTTTATCTGATTGTTGATGAAGGTTTAGCCTCAATCGTAAAGCACATGTTGCATCATAAGTTCTTTAAATCAATAGATATCCACCAGACGGCACCTATATTACTGAGGCTACACCATCTTGCATGGGTTAGCCATGGTCTCATTGATACTAGCAGCTTTGAAATTGTTAAAAATTTATATTTTTTGGCCGATTTTGTTGAAATGTTATATTTGCATACTGGAGAATCTAAGCTTGTATGGTTTGCTATGTATGATTTGCATGGCATCACTAGTTGTTTACAAACGATATTACGTGATTTATGTCCTCAAGTGCTAGCAGAGACACACAGAACACTCCCCATTTCCACCTGCCATCTATATACAAATGTAAATACTGACAAAAGATGGACAAATGTCCTCAAACAATAAATATGCACAATGATGCTCAAAATCATGACTGAAAGGTATGCCAATTTGTATGGGTTTATTCGTTATAGTTACTGAGAAATACTGTCATTAATCAATAGACATGCAATATGTAATCTACACTCAAAAAACGTGATCCGCA
>JAGTTF010005818.1:113615-133529 GCA_019095985.1 Streblospio benedicti
TGTATTCTTGATGAGATGAATTTTTGTTTTAAAGTCTAATTTTTATTTTATTAAATAAAATATCAACTAGAAACGTGCTCATTGGAGTACAAAATTAGTCCCAGCACCTTTGAGCATTTGATAGTTTATGTTTTTATTGTATTACATTATAAGGATGATCAGCAGGAACACAAATTAAGTTAAAATGCTTTATTATAGCAACATTCTTTCCTCTGTTGCCGTCGCCGTTTGATAATTGTTTCTTTACTTAAGGGGCATTATTTCACATTTGAAATAATAAACATTGATGACATGGATTGTTTATTTGTTTCGATGGCGTTTGTAAGAGTTTATGTTAAAGTAGTCTCTTTTACAGCCGCCCACTGACTTTCGGCGCAAGGCTCTCAAGCCCTGGTACGTCTGTCAATGTGAACTGAAGATCAGTATCGAGGTTTTTCATTGGTTGCTTGTTCCTCCTAATTGTTGATACAGAAAACAGCGCCTCTAGCGGTCAGTTGTTGAGTAATGGTACGATTTTATACCATTACTCCAAATCACACCACTAGAGGCGCTGCAAACAAATGTAAAAATAGTCTCAATCATCTAGAATCTTGTGTGGTTGCTACCAACCAAGATATCATAGCCAGCCTGTGTGTCCGAGGCTAATGTAAAAACAAAAACAATGGAGGAAATGCCATGACAAAATATTTTTGTAAAATGTTGATTTTTGTGGATATAATATGCTAACCAACCCGAATTCACACAGCGGATACAACATTAACGGATTATATAAGGATCTACAAAAGCACAGTTACATTTGCACCATGTATCATGTAATATTCCACACTGAAATGTACGTTTTCTGGCAAGCCGGTTCCGTATGGGATATCATTGAATGTGAGCGTTATAATGTATATTTTTGTTTAATTTATGCTGTTTTTAATTACCTGATGCTATGGTATAATTGTACAATGGCGATTTAAAAAGATAAGCAACATTCAAAATATGCTACGATTTCAAAACAAACAAAACCATGTACGCATCAAAATGTAAACAAAATATGTTTATATACTACAGTCCTAGTTGACAGACGCTTGCGTAGCCAGCGTCTGTGGTAGAGACTAATGTTAAAGGTGCTGTATCTGACGTGTAACGTAATTACTACAAAATGGGTTAACGTTTGACACGTTTTACGTCATTCTGTAGGTTTACTCTCTGACGCTGGACGTACCATGACGTACACTTCAACTTTAACAAATAAACAGTCAAAAACAGTATCAATATTATAACATAACCATAGGCTGTATAGACACTAAAATGACTGGGTCCGTTTAGGGTTCATTCTAAGGGGGATCTGAAAGTTTGGGGTCATAACACTCCTTAGTTTTCTTCAAATCGTCGGGCATAGGTTAACACAAATCCTAAAACAGTCCCTGTTACAGCTAAAGCTGGGGCTGGGACTAAAAAACTATACACTATTGATAACATTATACAGAAGAACCTCTCTAGCAGGACCATCTTTGGAACCATTGTGAGGTGGTCTCAATAGAAAGGTGTTCTCTATACAGAAGTTCATTATGGTAGCTTTATGAAGGTTTCGGACCGTGAAAAGTGGTCTTATTATAGAGGTGGTCTCCATAGAGAGTTGGTCTTAACTGGGGTTTCTACTTTACTTCTATTCTCGGGGAAGAAAGGCCATAAAGCAGACATTTACGTTTACATGTATAAATGCATTACTCTGCTATAAGCATACAGTGACAGTGACAAGAAAAGCGCTGATTTGGGTTCAATAATCGGAAAGTCTGACCCCGGCATCATTGAGCCAGTTAATGTGAAGGCAGCAAAGGTTCTTCTTACGGCTCGGAATCTCACGCGGAACTAAAAGGCTCAGTGACACGGCCGTTATGTGGATCAGAAGTAGTCCGGATCAGGAAAAGTAGTCCGTAATGGGCGGAGGGAGACAGCAGGAGTAATCAGGCCGGGGGGGCTTTGGGTCTCAGGACGGACGGATTTGAAAATCATACAGAGGGGGGCCCAATTCAAATTGAAAATCACAGTATAACCTCGAACTGAGAACACCTCTCTTTTGACACTATAACTGCCAACAGTTATTTTAGAAACCAAATAAGTCCTTTTTAAAGACGTTTTTAGGACATCCAGAGAAGAAAAATCAGGTCTTTTACTACCATTGAACCATGCAACTCCAAGTGGATACATGTTGCCTCATGAGGGTTTCTATCAAAGGTAATATAAACATGCATAAAATAAGAAAGAAATACAAAAACTATGAATAAGGAAATTAAGACCTTTAAAGGCAACTTCAAGCAAAATAAGGCGTTTTAATAGCTATTACTTTTCCCAAAGACAATATAAGCAAAATAAGACATTTTAAGCGTTTTTAAGAATCGACAGAAATAGCTGGGAGAGAACCTCCATAAGAAGACCACCTCTCTATTGTGACCACGTCTGGTCCTTCAGGTGGTCTCACTAGAGAGGTTCAACTGTATCTAGAGATGTGGTGTTATTTTGAAGTTCACGAAGCCAGCAGACAAGCAAAAACCCTCGGATGGAATTATAGTGAATTATCAGCTTGCTTGCCATTGACAACACACAGTGAGAGAGAATATAATTGAATCCAATATAAATTATCCTTTATTGAATCCAAATGTCACACAAAAGAGAAAAAATTATCATTCTATGACAACATTCAACAGCAAATGAATGTGATTATCATAGAAAAATGAACACACACAAAAAATTGAGTCAGATTTGTACTAAATTTATTTCAAATAATAGAAGATATACACAAAAGTCTACAAAGTTACATAATATAGATACAGTTAGTTATTTACATATTTCCTTCGGCAGTCTTTAATCAACTGGTTCATAAGTCTACAGACTTTACATATTGTACATTTAGTTTGTCCAATAAGTAAAAAGGTATTTCATATAATGAAGTACAAACCACAATTTCTATTCATATAATAAAGCAATAATAGAGTTCACTACCACATACTAGTGTATTCATATATCAGTTAAGTGCTGAGGCTACAAGCAAATGAAAAAGGAACACACATAAAATTGAGTCAGATTTGTACTAAACTTATGTCAAATCATAGAAGATATACACAAAAATCTACAAAGTTACATAATATAGATACAGTTAGTTATTTACATATTTTATTTGGCAGTCTTTAATCAATTGGTTCAGAAGTCTACAGACTTTACATATTGTACATTTAGTTTCTCCAAGAAGTAAAAAAAGCATTTCTTATAATAAAGTACAAACCACGATTTTATCTATGTAATGAAGTACGGAACAATTATAGAATTCACTACCAAATGTATTCATACATCAGTTAAGTGCTGAGGCTTTAGGGAGTGATTCGGTCAGCACTATTTATCATAGGATGGATATCACAGGCAGTATTCATCCATTGTATTTGTGTGGCAATAATGGGAAGGGTCGACAGGTTGTGACATGTGTTGTTATGAGCATAGATCAATATGGGACATTTTATTGAAGTTTAAATTGAAAAAATAGAATTGTGTGGATCGTTATTCTTATGCACTATTTATTCATAATGCATTCATAATGCAGATCTAGCGTAGTCTACTGACACGACCCAACAACACGGCAGGTTAAATGTGCACGGTCGTTTTTTCTATAAACCATTGTATATAATAGAATGGCTGATACACTGGTTAAATTTTTGCTTAAATGAATTATTCCCATTAACATTTCTGTGTTGTGAAAACTAAAAACTGTTTATTTCTAACTTGATGCAGCATCAGACGTTCAGATCTGTGAGGAAAGTGTCTGTCAACTATGTAATATTGCCGGACTACTTTTGGTAGCAATTCTAGAATCCAGCCTAAAGTACAAGCAGAAAACCTAAAATCTGGTGCAGACAAATTAGACTGCAACAAAATCACGCTGGGCAGGTAACTTTTGAAACAAGCTAGTGGTGAAATATCAGGAATTTGTCAACACCTGCTAAAAAATACTCTAAAACTTTTTACAAAAAGAGATGTTCAATGTGTAATAACCGCTCACTTCTTGGCATGCACAGTCATATGGTGCCTTTTCAAGTTGCTTCCAAGTGTAAATGATTTGTGACAAATATGGCAGTAAAATGGCTTCTCACCAGTGTGTGTGCGCTTGTGTCTCTTCAGATGAGAACTTTGAGAAAACATTTCCCACACTGATCACACTTGTATGGTTTCTCTCCCGTGTGAGTGCGCATATGACTAACAACATTAGACCTGTGAGAGAAACTTTTATCACAAACTCCACAACCATAAGGTTTCTGACCCGTGTGAGTTCTCATGTGGGTTTTCAGATTTCCCTTTTGGCTGAATGATTTCTCACACACTGTACATTTATATTCTTTCTCCCCAGTGTGGATTCTCATGTGTTTGGTCAAGTTGCTACTGTCACTAAAACACTTGCCACATTGGCTGCACTCATAAGGTTTTCACCAGAGTGAGTTCTCATGTGGGTTTTCAGATTTCCCTTTTGCTGAATGATTTCTCACACACTGTACATTGATGTTCTTTCTCCCCAGTGTGGATTCTCATGTGGCTGGTCAAGTTGCCTTGTTGGCTAAAACACTTGCCACATTGGCTACACTCATAAGGTTTCTCACCAGAGTGAGTTCTCATATGGGATTTCAGATGTTCACTTTTGGCTGAATGATTTCTCACACAATGTACATTGATGTTCTTTCTCCCCAGTGTGGATTCTCATGTGGCTGGTCAAGTTGCCTTGTTGGCTAAAACACTTGCCACATTGACTACACTCATAAGGTTTTTCACCAGAGTGAGTTCTCATATGGATTTTAAGATGTTCACTTCGACTGAATGATTTCTCACACACTGTACACTGATGGTTTTTCTCTCCAGAGTGGATTTCGTGTGGCTGGTCAAGTTGCCACCGTTCTGAACTAAAACACTTGCCACATTCACTACACTCATATGGTTTCTCACCACTCTGTATTCCTTTGTGTGATTTTCGACCCTCACTTCTGCTGAAAGATTTCTCAATAGATGTCGACTTTTTTTGCTTATCACTGTGGTTTGCCATTGCGTCCGTCTTTCAATGTGATATTATATTCACTTCTGCCCGTTTACTAAAACTAAACACAAAACTAACTTATAATAGTAGTTTGGATTAAATAATCCTGTTATAATTATCCACTGTTTGTTGCACTTATTCTTTTTTTTTCTATAATTATCACTAATTATAAAAAATAACATTATATGTAATATAATGCTATATCTAATTTTCTTCTAATTTTGCTACTTGTCTAACTAATAAAATAAAGTTGAACATGCATGATTATCTACAATGCAAACTCCATGAGATGGAAATTTTACTTTGTCACCAAATTTCAGCATCATGCATGCTTTTTTCATGGTATTGGGAAATGATCTTAAGACACGTATCATTTGCATCCATAGCATTAGCAATTTTAATTATGACATTATAAAATGCATTTAGATTATGATGTAGATGATAATATGCTTTGAACTCAAGGGTATGATGAAGTAATGTCCAGATTGGGCACTCACATACCATGTGAACACCCAACTATCGCAAAATATTCTGTCCTAACTATAGTGACGAAGAAAGGTTTAAAATGAAAGTAGGAAAAGCAAGAAAAATATGGCCTGTGTCATAAATATCAATTCATATGAAACAGAATTGTCAAAATCAAATATCCAACCAGCGTGTAAAACGATAACTTGTCTGCAACAAGTAATAATGATGATATTTATTTGAAATAAAACAATCAATTGAATGTGTATTCAGACGACTGTACATTCACACCAGGTCAGAAGCAGCCTTTTCTCACTATATGGTCATTCTCAACTCCCCAGGGAGCATACAGCATGTCATCGCCAACCATGGAGCATGCTTTTCCCAATCAATTAGCATTCATTGGTCTAGCCTGTATCTATTTAATGTGTAGGTGCCGTGAAGTAGTGTATACTGGAATCACAACCGTGACCTCCTTCTATTCACGAGTCCAACTCCCTATTCCCTCAGACACAGGAGCACATATATGTAATTAATGTTTAGGTGGTGTAACTAATACTGTCATGTTTCAGATGATGTTGGAATATTAATTGAATTTCAATCATACATGTACATTACTGTGAGTGTGAGAGCTGTAGTACCAGAGGCAGAGCCAGGTTTTTGGAAGAGGGGGCGCACTTAAGGAAAAAGAGGGAGCGCACTTACGGAATTTTATGAAAAACAATATAAAAATTAAGTATTTTGGTGGCAAAAAGGGGTGGGGTGGCCTCTGCGCCCCCTGGATCTGCCTATGATGCAGCCTGGCACAGTTTGCTGTGGCAGACACGTTTGTTCTCAACGTAAAATAATCACACTGCACACAACACATCGTGGGATTCACGGCTTCCCCATTCACACAGCCTACAAAGTCCGTGTTCATGGTAACAGTAATAAGCCGGAATAGATATGGATGCGCATAACAGGGCTCACTTACCGTGCGTTTTTATTTTCTTATCTGGTTGTGTATGTCGAGAAAATTCATCCCTATATATTTGTAACATACAATATTTTTCTTCAAAACGTCCAGCATACATAGATCTAGGCAAAGCGAAAGCCAGTTGTACCCCCACCACTTAAACATAACGTGAACATGTCTCCAGAAAACGAAAGCAAAAGTAGAATTGTTGGATAATGTTAAAGGATCAACATAGTAAGCTATAGTATACTGACGGTAGCAATTCGGACTTTGCAAAGGTTCTGTCATCCCACGGGGAACAAAATAGTGACTCGCTGATTGGTGGAGGTTTTTACAGATAAGTTAAGCACGCCATGCAAAATCCAGGTTCTGCAATCTACATTCATTCTTCCTGTTTTTACATTCGGGATGAGCATCAATGCATCTGATGATTGTAGTCGTGTTTCCCGGTGTTGGATTTCGCGTGCGATCTCTAGCAATGCATGTCAGATGGTAAACAGTGGTTTTATTCGTGTGTTGTTTTAGTGGAACTGAACATGTCACCCTCATTTATATAGACCTGGACACCCAACGTAAACTCTCGTTCTGTCAGTTGCACGCATCCAAAGTTGGATTAAATGGGCTTAATAAGGGTTTTCCCCCACAGCTGATTGATAGAATGTCTTGCTGTTGTCAACATATGGAAACTTGAAATCCCCGCGTGGTTGTGTGACAATCTGGGGAACATTTACAGGGACCTGTAATTGTATTTGGCGTGTGTGTGTTGGGGGTGGGGGTGTGTGTGTCTGTGTGTGTGTGGGGGGGAACACAGCGTGTGAAAATTTAAAAGCAATGGTGTGTGTGTAAATCATACGATAGTGATTTCAGTTTTCATACCCCCGTGGACCATAATAACTATAATAACTGCCATCCCCTTGTATCAAATATAACCCTGAAGCTTCCATGCGGTGTTATCGTGTGAAATGCCAGACGATTGATTCTCATAAGTCCGAGGATTAGCGAATTAGTGAGAAACTCGATAATCGCTTTGATGACGTCACCTAATCCCAGAGGGCCGGCGGCGGCGGCGGTCGTTAGTGAAGCAAGAGGCTGCTCAGAGGGGGGTGATATAAGGTTTGAATGCACAATCGGTAGCGGCGAAAATGCCAACCTACGGGTATGAGCATTTGTATCGTGTGGAGCAAGGCTCGCCACTGTAAGCTCTGAGGTTTCATCAGATTCAATTGCAATCGGCCCAGCCAATCTTAGGGCAGAGTGCGGCTGTGTAAAAAAGGGTCGCAATAACTGCTCTTATCACAATACAGTCCACGCCAGGAGCCAGAGAGCGCCTGTCAGTGTCGAGTAGGCCACACGTTGGTGCACTGTAACAAAACGCAATAAAGGTAAACAACGTTTGTCTCGCTTAAAGAGGACGTTATGATTCCTTGCTTGGAGGTTGATGTTGAGCAAGTACTCGTGGGTGACATGTACTTGCTCAACACCAACCTCCAAGTAGGGAATCATAACGTCCTCTTTAAGCGAGACGAACGAGCCTCGATTTAGAGGTTGGGTCAACATGTCACCACCAGAGATATGGACCTCTCCATGAGTGGAGTGCTGAAAAAACACAATATATTGTGCCTTAATGGTCTCACAGTCACCAATGTCCATCTAAAGCCCCAGTCTCACAGTCACCAATGTTCATCTAAAGCCCCAGTCTGACAGTCACCAATGTCCATCTAAAGCCCCAGTCTCACAGTCACCAATGTTCACCTATCGGACAGTTACGAATGCTCATCCAAACCCCCAGTCACATAGGTCTTACCATCACATACCTAATATCACAAGTATTTCTAAATCTAAAGATCAAGTGCCCAGAGATCCTCAATCCCCAGTTGCGAGTGTCACGAGTCATTAATGCTGTCCGGGTCCCGCGCTGTGCTGTACACAACACTTTCTGTCACACACGGAAATGACATTCACAACACATCAGGACACTCGGCGGGGACTACAGGATTTTCAGCTCTTTGTGTTGCCATTTGTACTTTGCAAAATTAAACTGCAAGCAAAATACCACAGTTCACAGCCACGAATATACACTCGTACATCAGCTATAGTAATCAGTTTACAAGATCGTGTATGATAAGAAAATCTAGTGAGTTTTGCGATAGCCGTGAATCTTACGACTTCAAAATACAAGCCCTGCGCGAGTGTTGTAATTGGTTTGTGTTTTTACTTGTGCTCGGCCATCAAAAATCTTCCCCCAGTATCAGGCAGCAGCAGGTGGCCGACAGGTGCGTGATTGGAAGCACGTGCTCATCAGCCTTTTCCCTCTCCTGCTCTGTAACCAGCGACCCACGAGTGGCCAGTCTATGCCCGTGGTCTGGCCCAGTGCTGTAGCTCACATCCCCGGTATCAGCCGGTACCACACCTCCAGTGGAATTGGAACAGAACAGCTCATTTGCTGAGGCTGATGGTTGTGTCATCACGTGACCGCCCACAGCGAGGCTGTAAACAAGGAGGCCACGTGATCAGAGACGCCACATTGACTAGATATTGTATTTTGCCCGTGGCGACCCTCGTATTATGGTCCGCAGCGACCCCCACTTAAAGGTCACATTCTCACCCGGATTATGTCCTATAAACCCTCCCCACTCAGGTCACTGATGGGCCCATGTCGCCGCCACTGCCAGGCCACTTATCTCTCCTCCATAGAGTGACATTTATTACGGGGGAGTCGCGGTCTGCATATTTCAAGATAACAAAGGGATCCCATTATTTGAAAATATATTCAATATGGCCGCTTTTTTCAAGATGGCCGATGGGATAATGAACTCTGACAATCTGCTACTGTAAACTATCGATGATTAATGCTCTGGAAATTTAAGGAAGAGTAACATTGTAAAAAATAAAACATACTAGCTTTTGTATTTGAGTATAGGGGGCCATTTTTTTGGTGTCAGATTTGTTTCTGTGCACATGTACTGTACATTAACATTGTACACCTTATCCGTGTTCACCCACACCTCTCTGACAACCTCAACTCGTCTTACAACCTCAGCTGAGCATCGCTCCCTCCTCACCCCACCCCTGCTCACCCCATCAGCTGCTCATTACCCTGCAAACTGAGACTTATCGCCCTGATGGCCGCAGGAGGACAATTAACCGGATATGTGGAGCTACTAGGGAGACTTATGTGACAATAATGTATGGTTTTAAGATGGTCAAAAATATTTTTTTATACTTAACCTCATCTCTCTCACACGTCTTTTTAGCAAAATATTTCTTACTCAACGATAGATATAGATGCGGGAAGACAGGTTTTACAACCCTAAGCTTTTAACTATATCAAGTGGCCCTGGTGGGACTAACCATTTACAAATAATTGTGAGACTTCAGAATGATATACAGACACTGCAAGATGTTAAAAGGTTATTCGATGAACCAATGATCTGGGAATCAGTAGCATACCCCTAACTTTCCAATTAAGTGGACAAAGCTATAGGTCGGGGGGTTCGAAATGATACTTGATGGAGTTTTTTTCTGAATGTCTTCAAAATAAATCTGACTGGACTTAATATTCTTTTGAATTGAAATATGGTGTTGTACCAGTGCTTGGTTATTAAATATAAAGCCAAACCATACATGTATAGTGATATGACCCTTTTTAAATTATACGTCTTTTTCTAAAAAGATTTAAGAAAACGATTAATATAATGAACAGGTTTTACAACCCTAAGCTTCCATTTATCTATAAAGAGGTTTTGGCATGCTAGAACCTCACGATCCTATGTATGTTTAGAATGATACCATCCCAAGAATAATGTTAAAAAAAGCCCTTTATGATGAATTGATCCCCAGCATTTGAAATGTCAATTATTATCTCAACCCATAGGTCAATTTCGAACCCACTTGACCAGGTATTAAAGGGAAGGGTCTTATCTGCTATTCAATCACTGTATGATAAAGACTGTTTATCCTGTGCTTGTATAAATATTTTTTAACTGATTCATTCCCTGTACTTTGTGGTTAAAGCATATTTCATCCAACGTCCCCAAATTTTTTGCTTTGTTTTAATTTCTAACTATTTAAAAATAATTTGATGGGGTACAATGTGAATGAGAAAAAGTTGGAATTTGTTCTATGCTGATGACATTGAGACCAGAATGATGCTCAGATGCAACTGGATAAAAGCTGTTGGTGTAGTAAATGGAGAATGGAATTAAATCAAGATAAAAACTAAAAGCATATTAGACCAAAGACTGCAAAAATTATCATCTTAAAATTTACATGTGGCTCTATTCGAATCTCAATAGTTGTTCCAAATATAAATACCTTGGAATGTTATTTCAATGAATTTTTGGATGATTGTGAGATTGTAAAAGATGTTGCAAAAGTGCTAGTAGGGCATATTTGGTATGTCATTTATAAAATTCAAAAATACAGGTGGTTTGCATTATGGAACATTTACCAAGTTATATGAATGTATTGTACAACCTGTTATGCTATATGGTGCTGAACTATGGGGGTAACAAAGAATTTTCTAAATTAAATACAATTCAAAATCGAGCATGTAAGTATTTCATATTTTTTCACCTAAACAGCTTCAAAGTGTGGCATGTGAAGGTGATATTGGTTGGTTGTCTGTATATTCAAAACAAAAAAAGGGAAATGTTAAGATTATGGTGTAGATTGAAAACATGGATAAAGAAAGATTAACAAGTTGTATTTTTTAATTGGTCCTTATTTTGTCAAAATGTAATATAAAGACATGGGAATATAATGTGAAGAAAAACCTAAAAAAATGCCATTAAAAATTATTTACCGATGGTGGCTTAGTAAATTGTAAATGTTTTATTTATACAAACAAACTTGAATAAGCATGATAATGATAAGTGGTCAACAAAGTTATGGGATGATAGAAATAATTTGCAAAATGGAAATAAGTTAAGATTGTATAGATGTTATAAGTCTAAAATAATGGTTGAAACGTATGTAACAAACCTGATGTCATTTAGTGAAAGGCAGTGTTTAGCAAAACTTAGAAGTGGCAGTTTACCACTTGAAGTAGAGTTAGGTCGCAGAAGTGAGACTCCCATGGGAGAACGGACATGTAAATTATGTTCAGAAAATAAGATAGAAGATGAAGTTCATTTTTTATTAGAATGTGAACTATATGACGATCTTAGAGAGGTTTTGATAACATATTAAATTGAAAGTGATAGTGATTTAAATGCAAATGATCAGTATTGTTTATTAATGAGTAATCCAGATATACAGGCTGATATAAGCAAATGTGTTTTTAAAATGTGGGAGAGGCGTAAACTTTTTTATCCAATATAATGTCAGAAACAAATAATCTTGAAAAGTACATTTTTGGTTTGATATTATTTATGTAAATATTCATCTTTTTAATATATTCTATTATGTGTTAACATTTTTATATACTTAATATGTCTTGTAGGTCGATTTACGACCGGGCAACATCAAGCTATAATGTTTTAAAACTGTATTTTAACCTCTTTTAATGTTGCATGACATATATGGAATAAACAAATAAACTAAACTAACTAACTGTGGGCAGCGAGAAGCCACTACGTCCATGTGAGGCCGTGGAGAAGGTGACATTTATCAGTGGGTGGTGAGAGACATTGAATTTGGTTTCATTCATAGTGATGCCATCAAAATGACACATGTAGTTTTCTGTCCCCGTGCACTGCTCTCTATTGGATCACGAGTCCATTACTGGGACCAAGTCACGGCGCTGACACGTTAAATGCTGCTGCCACCGGACCTACACGGGGTCAGATGCTGGGGGCCAATATACATGTATACTACTAGGCCAATTTGATAGGAGCTATATACAGAATATAATTGAATCCACAGGCAAACTTGGGAACAACACATTAGCATAATATCAAGTGTTTTTCATTCTACGACAACATTAAACAGCAATGATTATCACTTGTTTATTTGCATAAAGAAATAAAACACATACATGTAAAATTGAAACAGATTTGTACTATTATTTTTTTGTTCAAACCATAGAAGATATACAAAGTCTACAAAGTTGCATAATATAGATACAGTTAGTTATTTACATATTTCAGTTGGCAGTCTTTAATCAACTGGTTCAGACTTGCTTTACATGTTGTACATTTGCTTTTCCAATAAGGAAAAAAAGAGTATTTCTTATAATAAAGCACAAACCACGATTTTTATCTATATAATAAAGTACGGAACAATCATGGAATCACTACCATAAATGTTTACAAAAGAGATGTTCAATGTGTAATAACCGATCACTTCTTGGCATGCACAGTCATATGGTGCCTCTTCAAGCTGCATCCACGTGTAAATGATTTCTGACAAATATGGCAGTAAAATGGCTTCTCACCAGTGTGTGTGCGTTTGTGTCTCCTCAGATGAGAACTTTGCGCAAAACATTTCCCACACTGATCACACTTGTTTGCTTTCTCTCCAGTGTGAGTGCGCATATGAACAACGACATTAGACCTGTCAGAGAAACTTTTATCACAAACTCCACAACCATAAGGTTTCTTGCCGGTGTGAGTTCTCATGTGGGTTTTCAGGCTTCCCTTTTGGCTGAATGATTTCTCACACGTAGTACATTTATATTCTTTCTCCCCAGTGTGGATATGCATGTGTTTGGTCAAGGCGCTACTGTCACTAAAACACTTGCCACATTGGCTGCACTCATAAGGTTTTTCACCGGTGTGAGTTCTCATGTGGGCTTTCAGGCTTCCCTTACTGCTGAATGATTTCTCACACACTGTACATTGATGTTCTTTCTCCCCAGTGTGGATTCTCATGTGGCTGGTTAAGGCGCAATTGACACTAAAACACTTACCACATTGACTGCACTCATACGGTTTCTCACCGGTGTGAGTTCTCATATGGGATTTCAGATTTTCACTTTGGCTGAATGATTTCTCACACACTGTGCACTGATATTCTTTCTCCCCAGTGTGGATTCTCATGTGCTTGGTCAAGTTGCCACTGGTACTAAAACACTTGCCACATTCACTACACTCATAAGGTTTATCACCAGAGTGAGTTCTCAAGTGAGATTTCAGATGTCCACTTTGGCTGAATGATTTCTCACACACTATACACTGATGTTTTTTCTCTCCAGTGTGGATTCCCATGTGTCTGGTCAAGTGGCTCCTTCTACTTAAACACTTGCCACATTCACTACACTCATATTGTTTCTCACCACTCTGTTTTCCTTTGTGTGATTCACGTCTGCTGAAAGATTTCTCAATTGATGTCGACTTCATTTGCACTTCACTGTGGTTTGCCATTGCGTTCCAGTTTTTTAATGTGATATTATATTAACTTCTGCACAACCTTAATGTTTGCTAAAATTAAACACAAAACTCACTTTTTATAGTAGTTTGGAATTAATATTTATCCTCCAGTTATGATTATCCGCTGTTTTTAGCACTTATTCCTTTTTTTCCTTTAGTATCAGTATTTGTACCAAATATAATTATCTGTAATATAATGCTATATATAATTTTCTTCTAATTTTGCTACTTTGCTAACTAATTAAACAGAATTGGACTGGCATGATCATGATATTAAATAAAGAAAAAAATTTACAGTTTTATCAAAATAGTGTTTATTAAAGTCTGTTTGAATATCATAATAAACAGCAAAATTTTCACATTTACGATTTCTAGTCACAATGCAAACTCCTTGACAGGTGATCTCTTTGTATAGAGGACTGCCATTTTATATGGATCAGGGCCACCGCAAAACTAATACAGTTATGACACAGATGTTCAGGTGCTGCATTTTAAATTTTCATTCCCACAATTTTATATTTAAGAAGCTGCACCAACGACACTGTTAATGTTTGAAGCTGGGTTTACACATAGTTCACACAAAGGAAATGTTCACTTACAACACACAAATCTCAACGTTTTCAAACTCTAAATGTCCTTTAATGCATACTTTGATGTCATTGAGGTTTGATCAGGTGGGAGCCACATTCAGCGTTATGGTCCATCATTATACAGTAGAACCTCTCTATTAGGACCACCTTTAGGACCAGTGTTAGGTGGTCTCAATAGAGAGGTGGTCTCTATACAGAGGTTCGTTTTGGTAGCCTTATAAATTTATTGGACCGTGAAAAGTGGTCTTATTATAGAGGTGGTCTAAATAGAGAGTTGGTCTTAACTGAGGTTTCGACTTGACTTCTATTCTCAGGGGAAGAAGGCCACAAAGCAGACATTTACGTTTACATGTATGGATGCATTACTCTGCATGCACACACTATACGGAGATTTAACAGTATTTAGTTTAAGGACCAGGTAATTGATTAGTAAATATTGTTCTATTTTATGGATTGGCTCAAATTGGATCAAAAACATTACGTAACAGTGTGAAACCGACCTGGGTTTAGTATCGTGCTTATAACCATTGCCTTTCAGCTTACTATTGATAATTTATGGATTTTGACAGTGACATATAAATGGCACAGTAGACGGCAGGAATGTGTTAACATTGGGAACTTCCACCCAGTAGCCTGTCCATCAGAAACCAGCCAGACCCGTCTAAAATTAACCAGCACTGGGCCACCGGGAAGGCTATATTTCATAGCCTGGACATGCGGCTCCATACAGAAGAAGGCAGGAGGCCAGGTTTGCAGGTGCGCTGGGTGTATTTAAATACTCTTTATCATCGTGGACGTTGTCCGTACGTACACCAATATAAATAGTTGACTTCCAGCCACGTGCGCGCGCTTAATAATGCTGTTTACGTAGACCGCATATTGTGGATCACGTTTTTGAGTGTAGATTACATATATTGCATGCCTATTGATTAATGACAGTATTATTAGATCTCTGCAAAAGTAATGATTTGAGAATTTTGAATGGAAGAATAAATGCATCACAAACCTGCAATCTTACTAGAAAGTACAGGTAATAGTGTAGTTGACTATTGTATATGCAATGCAAGTTGTGCAAACCTCATAAGTAATAAGTGGCTCAATTCCTGAATCTGATCACTGTGTGCTGTATGTTGATCTTAAGGTCTCAAATATAATTTCTTATGATATAAAAGGTGATCCTATTTATAATTACACTTGTCCTCAAGAACAAAATGATCTATTCTACAAAAAACCTCATCTCAGATACCTGTATGTCTATCTTAGTATGAAGTATTCTTATGTATGAAGGTATGGTTAATTGTGGGATGAATATATATTGTGTGCAATGAACAAAACGTATGTCAAACAGGTGATTGGGTTGACCATGAATGCAAGAATCTTGGATTGTGATAATATCCAGGAAAGATTGATGTTACGAATTTAAAGCGCTTGTTCAAAGAAAAAAAGACTAAACAAAATTTCCATAATGCAAGAGCTAGATCAGTTCTCCGGAAAAGATACAAAGCGCTTTTGGAAATTGATAAAAGTTTTCTATAATCAAAACACAATATCAAATCTAGACCCGCAAAGCATTTGTAACCAGATAGCTTACTCTCTAGTATGCCTGATGAACCATATTTCAACAAAGAATTTGAGGAAGAATGTATTGAATTCTTAAATCAGTATGATAATGATCTTTCTTTCAATTGCTGGTCTAATATGGACGAAAATATTTAAAATTCAAATTTTACTCGGGATATTCTTGTTCATCATCTTTGTACTCTATATAACTATATTTTATGTAAGGGTCAACACCAGAATGATTGGGCATACGGCCTCAGAGTAGCTATCCCTAAAGGAAAGGATGACATCAGGCGTATAATCATAGGACCCATGTTCGGGAAATTATTTGAAAGTATGGTTGATAAACGGTTGTCTTTCTATAAAGAAATCTTCGATAAAGAGGATAAATACAATGGTGGTTTCTTGAAAAACTCATGGACCCAAGACAATATGTTAATTCTTCTTGGATGTATACAAAATCAATTAGCGTTAAATCAGACTCTCTATGTTGGGTACATTGATTTAAAAAAATAAGTTTTTAATTATGTTAATAAAAATGTACTTTTTATGAACTTGTGACAAAACAAAGAGTTAATGTTTAGGCCATCCAGTGCGCAGGGAAGTCCCTTTAAAGTAGTTTATATTGTTTTCAGACAGGGCCCCTTCGGTGAAACCTGGTGGGATCACTTCTTTAAAAAGCCCCTGTAGCCTTGCGATATAAGTACTGGAAGACTTGAGCTGTTGCATCGTAGTAGTGAACGAGGTCTGTTCCTTAAACAACACAGCAACGAGGAGTACGCGGGGATGGTGACAAGCCCCGGCCAGTGCTACAAGCGGGGTCCCTGCTCCCCAGGAGTGGACTTGCATCAGCTTGACGAGGCCACGGGTGCGACGCATGAGGGTCTGCTGTGCGTGGCCGCGGCACAAGACCTAATTAATTAAAAGGTGGTATGAAAGGGAAATAATCCTATTATTACGTAAACTCACGGACTTCAAAATACAAAACATGTATAGGTTTGATCAAAGCGCAATTCTATCATTCCGGGCGAAAATCTCCGCCAATAACCCACGCTGATTGGTCGAACAGGCGAGTCAATTATACGATATGCACGCTGCTAAGGGCTGTAACGCGCATGCGCAAATCAGCACGAGTAAACATTTTGACAATCTTCCGACTTCCAACTAATATGTACACTAGAACCTCCAATTAAGACCACCTCCCTATTGAGACCACATCTATATTAATATGACTTTTCACGGTCCTAAAACCTTCATAATGCTACCAAAATGAGCCTCACTTTAGAGAGACCACCTCTCTATTGAGACGACCTAACACCGGGCCAAAAGGCGGTCCTAATAGACATGTTCTCCTGTATTTATACAAAAACAGTGAGACATTTACAATCTGGCGTTAGGGGCAGATCCAAGTTTCTCCTAAAAGTTGGGCGTCGATAGGAGTTTTGCAAAGAAAAGTGGTGATTTTCGTGAAATTATGTCCTATAAACCCCTCCCCACTCAGGTCACTAATGGGCCCGTGCCGCCGCCACCGCCAGGCCACTTATCTCACCTCCTCCGCCGGTGACACTTATTATGGGGGAGTCGGGGTCTGAATATTTCTAGATAACATAGGGATCCCATTATTTGAAAATACATTCAATATGGCCGCTTTTTTCAAGATGGCTGCTGGGATAATAAACTCTATCAATGTGCAGCTCTCACAGTCCTACAATCTGCTACTGTCAACTATCGACGATTCACGCTCTGGAAATCTAATGAAGTGTACCATTGTAAAACGCCACATATTATATTTTGTATTTGCGTATAGAGCTGGCAGCGAGATGGCGGTCACGTAGTCGCCCAGTCTACCAGGCCATTTGTTTGGGAATAAGATTTGTTTTTCTGAGCACATGTACTGCACATTAACATCATCCCAGTTCTTATTTCTGAAAACTCGCTCAGCCCACCTCCTCTGACAACCTGAGCATCGCATCGCATCGCACCCCCCGCTCACCCCATCAGCTGCTCATTTCCCCGACAAACTGAGACTTGTCGCCCTGATGGCCGCGGGAGGACGATTAGCCGGATATGTGGGCAGCGAGAAGCCACTACGTCCATGTGAGGCCGTGGAGAAGGTGACATTTATCAGTGGGTGCTGAGAGACATTGAGTTTGGTTTCATTCATAGTGATGCCATCAAAATGACACATGTAGTTTTCTGTCGACTTTCCCCCGTGCACTGCCCTCTATTAGCCGAGCGGCTTTTTGCAGCACGAGTCCATTACTGGGACCAAATCTCGGCGCTGACACATTAACTGCTGCCGCCGCCGGCCCTACAGGGGGTCAGATGCTGGGGTCACAATCCCTACAGTCCTTGCAAGGGGTCATGGCCTCAGCTGAAAAGGCACATTTTGGTCATGTATGACCCAATTCAAAAATAAGGAATCTAAAAAAATGATGTAGGCTAGAAGATGATTAATATGCACAGAGTGCATCCCATTTTTTTCATGAAAATTTAATCTTTATGCTGCTGTTTTTTAGCATGGCTGCATGATTGTTTCACATATCCAGCGGTTACGACCTTTTCACCAACACTTGGACAAACCATTGCTGTGTGCTTCTGTGGCCGAGTGATTAGAGAGTTGGACTCGGGACCTGAGGGTTGTGAGTTCTATTCCCAGTGGAATCCCAGTCGAGGTTGGTGGTGGGTGTTGAGCAAACTCATGCCTAAAACATTTGCACACTGCTCTGTGGTACCTATATGTTAATCAGGTACAGGTCAGGCAAGTGAACGTAAATGTGAGTGATGCGTACGTCTGTGGTACGGTTGTGGGATGAGCTGGTTGGGGGGGGGGGTTGCAAAAGACAAGTGTGAAAAGGATGCCAATGACCTGGTGGAAATGTCGAGTGCCTGATCCTGTATAGGGAGGAAGAAGACCACAAACCACAGATTTCTGCTTACAGGTATAAATGCATTACTCTGATATAAGCATATAAAATCAGATAAGGGGATAATGACTAGGGAGCTTGACAGCAGAGAATATAATTAAATCCACAAGCATAATTTCAAGTGTTTTTCATTCTACAACATTCAACAGCAATGATTATGCTTTATTTATCTGTATAGACAAATGAATACACATAAAATCGAAATAGTCAGATTTGTACTAATTTAATTTCAAACTTCTAAACAGAAAATACACACAAAGGTCTACAAAGTGACATAATAAAAATACAGTTAGTATATTATTTACTAAACATTCAATAATTTCAAACAATAGAAGATATACACAAAAGTCTACAAAGTTACATAATATAGATACAGTTAGTTATTTACATATTTCCGTCGGCTGTCTTTAATCAATTGGTTCAGAGGTCTACAGACTCTACATATTCTACATTTAGTATGTCCAATAAGTAAAAAAAAAGGTGTTTCATATAATAAAGTACAAAACACGATTTCTATTCATATAATAAAGCAATAATAGAATTCACTACCAAATGTATCAATACACCAGTTAAGTGCTGAGGCTTTAGGGAGTGATTCGGTCAGCACTATTTATCATAGGATGGATATCACAGGCAGTATTCATCCATTGTATTTGTGTAGCAATAATGGGAATGGTCGACAGGTTGTGACATGTGTTTTTACAAACATAGATCAGTATAAGACATTTAATTGCAGTTTAAATTGAAAAGTAGAATTGTGTGGATCGTTATTCTTATGCATTATTTATTCATAATGCGCTCAGATCTAGCGTAGTCTACTGACACGACCCAACAACATGGCAGGTTAAATGTGCACGGTCGTGTTTTTCTATAAACCATTGTATATAATAGAATGGCTGGTACACTGGATAATTTAGCTTAAATGAATTATTCCCATTAACATTTCTGTGTTGTGAAAACTAAAAACTGTTTATTTCTAAATTGATGCAACTTCAGACGTTCAGATCTGTGAGGAAAGTGTCTGTCAACTATGTAATATTGCCGGACTACT